>OZJO01018501.1:0-24006 GCA_900406225.1 Acrobeloides nanus | reverse complement strand
GACCTTTTATTCATGTGGCGTGAACTTTATGAATATAATTCAAGTAGGGAGTTATATTCATAACTTTTTTATTATATGTGCGTTTCTTTGAAGTAAAAGAATTTTTTCTTTTGTTCGAGCTAAACGAGCTAACTTGTAATTTTTGAGTAAAAAAATGTCTAGTCATAATTTGTGGCTTCATCTATTTTTTTCACATTTGAATGGACACAAAAAGATGAAAAAAATTCAGGCAAAATTCGATTTTTAACAAAAATCTGATTTTTCGAAAAAATTCAATTTTTGGGGCAGAAATTTGATTTTTCACAAAAAAATTCAACTTTTCAGGCAAAATTCGATTTTTGAGCAAAAATTCGATTTTTCGTAAAAATTTAATTTTGGGGCAAAATTTGATTTTTCTCAAAACAATTCAATTTTTCGAGCAAAATTCGATTTTTGAGCAAAAATTCGATTTTTCGTAAAATTCAATTTTTTGGGGCAGAAATTCAATTTTGGGGCAAAATTTGATTTTCACAAAAAATTCAACTTTTCAGGCAAAATTCGATTTTGGGGCAAAATTTGATTTTTTACAACAAATTCAACTTTTCGAACAAAATTCGATTTTTCGCAAAAATTCAATTTTTGGGGTAAAAATTCGATTTTGGGGCAAAATTCGATTTTTCGCAAAAAATGGGTGGCCCGTAAAAAATCTGATTTTTGAGATGTTAAAAATTTTCCAAGCTTTTCAATTTTTCACCAAAATAAACCTATAAGGGTTTTCTATGCGAAGAATCGACTGCGCGCATTGCCAGACCTTGAAAACGCTTTCCTGATTCAGGGAAAAGATGTGTGTATTGAAGCGAAAATAGGCTAATACAGAGTCAAATATGCATTTTCAAGGTCCGGCAATGCTCGCAATCGATTCCTCGCATAGCAAAAACTATAGACTTATTTTTGTAAAAATTAAAAAATCGCCCAAAATAGCAAAAAGTGCCAAATTTTTATAGAGTACCCTGTTAAATTTCCTAGCCATTTCGAGAAGCTGTTGTTGATCTTTTTTTAGAAATTGCATGCGTCGTGCCATGAAATCAAATTGCTGCCGTTTACGACAAATTTCTCTTCTTGCCCATCCGATGTTTGACGCCCTTCTTTTACCTCGTGTAATTGAATTAGTTTAAACTTCGTTATCCGAATGAGACTTTTTTTCCCTCAAAGTGAATATATTATAGTGACGTTGAATTTTTCTCATTTTTTCCCATTCTGCCCTCATTTTCGAATTGATGTTTGCTTGCTGGCAACGCCAAGTGACTGATTAAATTATTTATGTAAAAACCTTTTGAATTATGCAAATATTTTCGGAGGCTTTGAATGAATAATTCGCGTACGAAATTTTGCTGCCATTTTCGTCCAACAACTAGTAGGCACATGTTTACGTGTGTGGCGCTTATTTTCCATCAACATTCGTACAGCTATATTTTGATGGGGTGGGAGAATTTTTTTTATTCTTAAGCTCTATGGGGAATATAAAACATCCATTAGTGAAAAGCTGACATTTCTGGCAAACTTCCGCTTCATTTTTGAAGGAATGTGCCATGCCATGTTTGTAGGGGGAAAAAATTAGGTCATGGGATTTTGTATTAATAAGAATAGTAGGAAAAATTAGGTCATGGGATTTTGTATGAATATAAAATATCCATTAGCGAAAAGCTATTTCTGGCAAACTTCCGCTTGATTTTTGAAGGAATGTGCCATGCCATGTCTGTAGGTGGAAAATTAGGTGATGGGATTTTGTATTAATAAGAGTTTTAGCCAGGGATGCCAAGAACATTTGTTCAAAATCAGAAAATCTAAGCCTAAACCTAAGCTAAGCTTAAGCCTAAGCCTAAACTTAAGCCTAAGCCTAGTTTCCCCACTTGTTTTAGCCTATAACCAAATTGGAATGCTTCGTGGAAACATTTTTTTTTGCATTTTTGGACGAAAACTTTTTTTTGCACTTTCTCGACCCCTTTTAACCTTTCTCTCTTTTTTCCTCAACAACCTTTGCGAAGCACTATCCATCGCATCCCATTACATCCACCCATTCATTCATCGTCCTATGATCTCCTTCTTTTTCTGGTGTGCAAATATTTGCACAAGACATTACAATGTGTAATAAGATTCTTCAAAGTGAAGTTGTAAACATATAGACTGATCTGTCCGACCGTTTTGTTTGACATTTTTCTTTGTCGCAAGGGCGATCAAGAGTGCAGGCGGAAGCGCGCACACCTTCGTCGTTTCACTTTATGTCTTGAGATTCGTCGGGTTTGCTTTTCTCGTTATTCTGTTCTTTGGTTTTCTACAGCAGGGTGTATCGAAAAAAACCGAAAATTTGGCGATTTTTTCACGTTTTTTTCGATCTGAAATTTTTTTAAAAGCCCTAAAAATGACCCAGATAGGAGGGGGAAATCGATTGCGCGCATTTCTGATGCTTGAAAATGCTTCTCAGATCCTGATTCAGGGAGTGTGTAAATTTGTATTTTTAGCTCTTATATACACATTTACTTGCTTGAATCAGGATCTGGGAAGCATTTTCAAGCTTCGAGAATGATCACAATCGATTCCCCGCATAAAATTACCCATATATGGGCAATTTTTAGGATTTTTGAACAAAAATTTCGAGTCGAAAAAACATGAAAAATCGCCCAACTTCCAGTTTTTTGTTGATACACCCTGTGTGTTTGTGCACAACCTCCCACCAAAGAAAGTTGAATAGCTCAGCGAATTGAAAAATATTTTTAAATGCGGTAGTAGTTGACCAATAGGACACACAATATGCAAATATTTATAAAAAAAATTTGGAACGAGTCTGAGTATCGAAACGAAAACCTGAACTTGAATTCCTTAAGGAATTTTTGAAAAATTCCGTCACCAATCGATAGAGCGCATCGAAAACGGTAGTACCCAAATTCAAGTTTTCGTTTCGATACGCAGACTCGTTCACAATTTATAAATATTTGCATAATGTGCCCTATTGTTCAACTACTATCATCACCGCATTTGAAAATCTTGTTAAATTCGCTGAGAGATTTTCAACTTTCTTTGATGAGAGATTGTGCACAAACACCCTGTATATTACATGAGGAAAAAAAGAATCTCCGAATGCAAAAAAATCCACGACATAGCAGCAGTCGGCCTGGGCAACAACCAACTTTTTTTGTCCACTTAAAGACGGACTGCAATTTTTTCCGTTCGAGTGGAATGACTCATTCTTGGTTTCCCATCAAAAAGAAAAGAGAATGACATGTACTTTCAACAAACCAAAAAATCTTGGTTCCCATCAAAAAGAATAGAAAATGACATGCACTTCAACAAACCATATTGAAAAAAAACTCGTGTTCAATCGTCGAGTTCCGTTTCCACACAAAGTGCAATTTGTTTTTCTTGGTCCTGTGGACGTGCGTCAGGCTAAAATGGAGCGGCAATTTTCAAATTTGCTCTTTTGTGTTACATCTCTTTCTTCTTTTCTTCCTTTTTTGTCCTTTGTTATTGTTGGCGAGTTGAGCAACGTTGAATGCCAAATGAAAGAAAATTCATAATTCAATCATTGCCAAATCGTATACGGAAGTCGGTCAAGTGGCCAGCGTTTTTGAAAGAAATTTGTTTCAAAACAACCATTTCGAATTCAGGCCAAACTTTTTGAATTCATGTGTTTCTCTACAAGGCCAAAAAATTTTATTTACACACAAAAATAAAAAACTGATAAGGAAATTCTTTATACATAGTGGCGCAAAAGTGCACTTTTGTGATTGTTGGGACACGGAATCTAATTTTTCCCGAAAATTGAATTTGCCCCAAAATCGAATTTTTGTCCCTTTTTTTTCTAAAAATGACCTCTCTAGGGAAGAAGCGATTTCACTCATTCCCAAATTCTGAAAATGCTTTCCTGACCCTGATTCAGGGAAAAATTGAATTTTTGAAGAGAAAATGGTTATTTTCCTCGTTTTTTTCTGAACATCACGTTTTGATATTCCATTTTTTAGCTTCAAAAATCCAATTTTTTCCCTAAATCAGGATCAAGAAAGTGTTTTCATGGTTCGGGAATGCGCGCAATCGGTTCCCCGCATAAAATTACCCCTAGTAGGTCATTAGAACAATAAATTTTCGGTCCCAAAATGTACAGGGAGAGCCAAAAAATCGTACTTTTGCGTTTTTTGGCGAAAAATTTTCGAAATTTTTTTTCAAAAATCACTCAAGGGAAGCGTTTTCAAGGTTTTTCGATGTGTGCAATCGATTTCTCGCATGAAAATACCCTTTATAGGTAATTTTCGAAAATTTTTCATCAAAAAACGCAAAAGTACGGTTTTTTGGCCCATTCTGTAAAAAAGTCATTTTTTGCGCCACCTTGTACATATTTGTTGCACATGACCCCCAACGAGTGTTGATATTTAAAAGGCAAAACAATTAAACAATGTTTAAAAAGTTGCAGAACTTTTTTTGCGACACCCTGTAGTTGTTTACTCTATAAGGATCAAAAAAAGATTCAGAAAATCCTCGAGTGGAACTTCAATCCGTGTTTCACTTTTAATCATATAAAGTGATGATCCTTAGGAGGATCATCACTTTCATCACTCCGGAACAATTTTTGAGATTGTTGATTTCGAAAATATCTCAAATTTGTTCTATAGCTGCTTCTTTCTCGCCTATTACTTGTTTACTATAAGGATCAAAAAAAGATTCAGAAAATCCTCGAGTGGAACTTCAATCCGTTTTTATTCTTAGTCATATAAAGCCTTAGGAGGATCATCATTTTCATTACTTCGGAACAAATTTTGAAATTGTTGATTCAGAAATATCTCAGATTTATTCTATAGTTGCTTTTTTCTCGCCTATTACTGCTATATATTCGTTTGATTCTCGTAAACACATGCACACATACATTTTTATAAATCATAATAGCATCGATATTTTTGGGACCATCAATCGCTCGCTTCCTGGCAGTTGTCCGAAATTCCTTCTTTCACTTTACACACCCAAACACCAAGCACCTATTATTACAACATTTTGTTATTTTGAATAAATGGGCTGAAGAGCAGCATCATTGATTCTTGATTTCCATTTTTCCAATCAAACGACTTTAAACTCCATTTGGTTTCGAATAGATTTAATCATAAGGCGAAGGAGATTTTTCTCGGCTGCATAATAATATTATCCCCGATGCTGGCTGCCAAAAATCTTTATTTCGATCATCAAAAACGTTGTGTAATAGCTTGTCCTATGAGTTGGAGTGTAACACAATCATTTGATCACTGGCGAGAAGGAAGATGAAGGAATGCCAATCGTTGCAATAATGTATTCGATCTTAGTTTAAAGGTGTTTTAAAGTGTGCGAACTCTTAAAAGACGAAGAATAACTAAGAGAAACGGTTGTGATTGTAAAGTGAGAGCGGAGGAATGAGATGAAGAAGAAGAAGAAGGTGAAGACGATCGGTCTCTCATTTCATAGGGTTTGTGTAAAGTGATCAGAAAGGAAAAACAGTGATCAGAATTTCCCAAAACAGCCTTTAATACTTGGAATGAAATTTGTTGAGTTTGAATTGATTCCTATTTTGATCAATTTTTCATTTTTTCGTCACAGACAGTGGCGTAGCAAGTACCCTCGTTCTTGGAAAATTTTGAAATTTTTTCGAAGAGTTTTCCTTATGTTTTTTCCGATTTTGAAAAATTTTTCAAAAATGACCATTTTTTTCAATTTTTTTACTAAAAATGTTATTTTTTCATCAAAAATGGCTATTTTTGCCCAAAAAGGCATTGGGTTAAGCCTAGGCTTAGGTTTAAGTTTAGGCTTGGGCTTAGGCTTAAGCCTAAGGTTAAGCCTAAGCCTAGGCTTAAGGAAGAGCTCCAAAATGTTTTTAGCCTTTTTTCGTTGGAAATGACCGTCTCTAATGTAACTTGATGCGGGAAATCGATTGCGTGTATGGATAAAACATGAAAACGAGTTTTTTTTGGAAATTTTCTAATTTTGACCATTTTCGCTTCAATACAATATTCTGAATCAGGGAAGCATTTTCAAGGTTTGCAAATGTGCGCAATTCTCGCATAAAGTTACCTCCAGAGAGGTCATTTCCAAAGAAAAAAGCTAACAAAATCACTTTAAATGGGAACGCTAATCCTGAGTAGTACCAAAAAATTTTGATTTTTCTTCCTCGAAAATTAAACAATTTTCTCCAGGTGGAAGATTTCCTATTTTCTTCCACTTAGCTACGGTCGCTATGCTTGATGCCATTCTCATAGTTTCTTATAATTTTTTGTCTCATCTTTTTCCATCTATTTATGACAAAACCAAACCTATTTCACATATAATTATCATCATCAATAGCAGCAATTTTCTAGAATTACGAGTTCTCGAAATGAAACTTTTACTTCCTTTTCTGCGCGAAATAAATTAATCGAAATTTTCCCATTATCGTTAAGTCTATTATTGATTGTTGTTCTATGAAACTCATACCCCTTTCGGCATCTACAGGGTAGACTTTAAAAACCGGCATTTCAGTACACCAACTTCATTCCCTGAATCAGGGTCAAGATAATTTTTTATGCTTAGAAAATATGCGCAATCGATTCCCCGCATAAATTACCTTCTTCGCATAAATTATTTTTTGGCGAAAAAATTTGAAGAAAAATAAAAAAATGACGATTTCATAGCCACGTGAGCATTTACAGAATTTTTCAATGGGCGCAATCGATTTCTCGCATAAAATTTTCCCTAACACTTTTTGAAAAAAAATTTTTCGTCAAACAACAACAAAATTCCTGCTGTTTAAAGTCCACCCTGTATGCCAGCTATAATTTGCCAAATAACTTTTCAANTTGAAAAAAATTTTTCGTCAAACAACAACAAAATTCCTGCTGTTTAAAGTCCACCCTGTATGCCAGCTATAATTTGCCAAATAACTTTTCAATTTACACTTAAAAGACCTAATTAAGCATTCGACCAACTCGACTTCAAACTACCCAATCAAATAAATTTTTCAAAGGGCACAGCAATTTTCCTCCCCTTGCTCGTCATATAGCTGCAGGGAGGTTTTTCCAGCCGGAAGGAAGGAAATGTCGCCTGTGCTGATGTTGGAAACAAAAATCATAAAGCATGCATACATGCTTCTATTTCGACCATGGAGTTCATAGAAACGACGGCGGGCGTGTATATACTTATATATGTGTCTATGCATTCGTCGGGATTTGAAATGCCGACGTCAGCCGATGAAAATGTGGATGGAAGGCGAATCGATCTTTTCACTAGTTTGTTTGTGGTGTGTGTGCAAAAGCGCTTTCTTTATTCGTTCTCGGGGACCGCCTGCCGCATACACAAACACACACACACGTCCGACTATGTTGCGTTCCAAGGGCAATGAAAAGAAGGAAGCTTTGGTCGACTGCTTTTGCTGTAATGTGTGCAAAGGCGAGAGTGTGTAATAAAGGCCGTTTCCCTGTTGTGAAAATAATATATTCACTCTTATCAGGGCGGGAATATTCAAGTCTAGCCGGTCCCTCTCTCACACTTTCTTAAAATAGGGGGTAATTGATTTGGGGCAGAGAGACCCATATTTTGTGCAGATCACCTTCGCCTTGAACAATCTAGAGCAGGTGATATGTTGGTTTTTCCCAGTCTTCGAATGCTCGGTTCTTCCGCTGACTGATAACGNTTTGTGCAGATCACCTTCGCCTTGAACAATCTAGAGCAGGTGATATGTTGGTTTTTCCCAGTCTTCGAATGCTCGGTTCTTCCGCTGACTGATAACGATGCAAAGATTGTTCATAGTCCCCCAAAACTGGTCATGGGCATGTAGTTTTGTGCGCTTGATAAGGGGGTCTATCTTTCTACTCTTACGCTACAGAAAGTTATTAGCACCTTCGGTTTTTATGGCATGCTTTCTGTATACAATTTGATAAGAAATGAGGTTTATTATGGCATATCTCGTTCTTGATGTTTGTCTTGTTTGATTTTTGGGATTTTTTAAGTTATGTTTTTCTTTCTAATTTTTTTGGTATTATGAAATTTGGCAAAGTTTTCGGACCCGACCGGGACTCGAACCTGGACCAGGCTCCTGGCTAACGTCCAAGTGCACTACCATTGTGCTATCGAGACCTACAACAGATGCTCGTTAATTGGTAAATACTTGACGGTGTATTTTCATTGTGCTACCGAGATCAGTTGTAGGTCTTGGTAGCTCAATGGTAGTGCACATGGACGGTAGCCAGGAGCCTGGTCCGGGTTCGAGTCCCGGTCGGGTCCGAAAACTTTTGCCCAATCTGTATTTCCACGTTTTCGACGTGATAAGAATCCGAGCTCCAAAAATTCCAAAAAAATGTTTTTTTCTTATTGAGCATAATTTTTCTGGGGTGCTAAAAATTTGTTATTGAATTTTTCTATTCGGGCTGGGATTCGAGCCGTGCCCTATGAGTGAATTGGCACGTTAGCCACTCGGCCACGGGAAAACCCATGAGATGGTACTCTTAGCGAGCTGAGTCGATTGACGATATTTATTTTTAATTTTGATCCATGTCATGGATCCCTTTTCGGTTTTTTGCGCGCCGTGTCCGTAGTTGGCTGTGGGCTTTAGGCTTTTGATAGAAAACCCCCAAACCTCATGATAGACACTTCCTCAACCCTGATTCATGCAAGATTTGGGTGTATTGAAGCGAAAAGCGCCTAAATCAGGGTCAGTGTAATTTTTTCATGTTTCGAAAATGCGCGCAATCGATTCTTCGCATAAAATTACCTTGGATGCTTTCCGGGTGAAAATAGAAATTTTTTCGATTTTCGCGTCAATACACCAACTCCATTCCCTGAATCAGGATCAAGGAAGCGTTTTCATGCTTCTAATTAACTCCCTAGAAACTTTTGCATTTTTTAACATAAACTTATCCCTCCTATTTTTCCCTAGACCTCATTTCCCTTTCTCATGTTCTTCGACCTACTATTAGAGACCAAAATCGAAGCCATAAAATTTCTAAGAATTTTAATTATAATCAGCAAATTCTCGGAATCGTTTCCTTCCTTTCACCACAAGTTTTTTCGTGTTTTTTCTCCGAGAAAGTTGTCACGAGTGTGCTCGATTGCCACCCCAACAACGTTGTTGCTTGCTCCCTGCATATCTATTTTTCGTTCTCTTTCCAAATGAACCTAATTTTCACATGTCTTTGCGCCGTGAGATTAATTGTATATTCCAATCAAGCGAGCCGCCAAATTGGCTTCATGTGGTACACTTTCTCCTTGCCCATCACGATCTTTTCATCGTGATCTTTTTCGCGCTCTCAACTTGGAAATTGCGGCAAACAAGCGTTATATTTTTGATAAAACTTTTTTCAACATTCGCTGGTCCCCGCCGGAGTATGAATGGCGAATTCTCCGGCGGCAATTTTCTTCAAAGACGCAATTTTATTTTGAGCGAACTTTTTCCGCGAATAAATTAAACACGTCAAAAATAGCGAACAAAAATTAGCTTCGGCACAAAAAATGTGTGTGACATTTAATTATATCGACAGCTGTCATATCAATTTTCTCAGCTGTAGATAAAGTCTATACATGGAGAGATTTCAAAAAGCGTGGCCTAGTGAATAGCATAGCCTAGTGGATAGCATCACAGACTTTGAGTTTGAAGACCCGGGTTCAATCCCGCTTGCAGCCAAATCTTTTTGCATGGTCCAAAATTGATGAAAATTTTTGCCTAGGGGTAATTGTATACGAAAAACACGATGGTGATAGTATTTTTTCATAAAATTTTTTGTAAAAAATAGAAAAATCAATTTTTTGAAAAACACCAGGATCAAAGTAAAAATAGATAAAAAATTCATTTTTCTATTTTTACAAAAATTTTCATTAATTTTGGACGGTGCAAAAAGATTTGGCTCCGAGAGGGATTGAACCCGGGTCTTCATACTCGAAGTCTATGATGCTATCCACTAGGCTATCCACTAACTTTATTCAATTTTTTTGCTATTCGATTTTAATTTACATATTTATATTTTTAGCGTCAATTGAAAACGTCGACCATCGACGCCTCGACTGCCGGACCTTTCTCGTCCGCTGCAGCGTTTTGCACTGCAAACGCTGCCAACTCTCTCAATCATCAAGCCGCAGCAGCGACGCCAGTTATTGTCGCCGCTAGTTCTAGTCAACCATATTCGGGTCTAATGATGAAAAACACGGGATCGGCCACTATTGATAATTTGATTATTGCTTCGACGAAGAGGCCGCCGTCGGAGATCGGCGATCTTCACAGGAATGGAGGTGTTATTTTCCCACCTTCGGCTACGCCGCCGGCTGCCAAAATGCCGAGGTTAGATGACTCGCTCGAGGAGTACAAGTGGGTTTTTATGCAAATTTTATTAAAGGGGGGGGGGGTAGCATCTCCAAAAAATTTTTTTTGGGATTTTTGCAAAAATGACTTTTCTAGGGATAATTTTATGCGAAAAATCGATTGCGCGCATTCTCGAACTTGAAAATGCTTCCCAGACCCTGATTCAGGGAAATAAGAGTGGATATTGAAGCGAAAATATGAAAATTTTAGATTCAATATACACTCTTATTACCCTGAATCAGGGTCTGGGAAGCATTTTCAAGTTCGGGAATGCGCGCAATCGATTCCCCGCATAAAATTACCTCTAGAAAAGTCATTTTGGCAAAAATTACAAAAAAATTTTTTATAAAATTATTTTCTCTTTTTTAAATTCAAATTTGCGTATAGCCTAGTGGATAGGCTTCTAGTTTTGAATAACCGGGTTCAATCTCCTGCTTGTCCAAATCTTTTTGCATCGTCAAAAATTGATGAAAAATTTTGCATCCATCTGGGGGTAATTTATGCGGGAAATCGATTGCGCACATTTTCCAAGCATGAAAAAATTACTGATTCAGGGAATGGAGTTGATGTATTGACGCGAAAATCGAAAATTTTTCTTTTTTTCGCCTGTATACCAACATGCGTTAATACACCAACTCCATTCCTTGAATCAGGGTCAAGGATTTTTCCTTGTCAGCCATGATTTTTGAGTGAAATTCGTTCAACTCATATGTGTTTGATCTTTTCCTCCAAAATTTAATTTTCAACGAAAATTCAATCATTTTTTTGCATCTCAATTTTCCATTATCGCATAACACATAATTGTACTTGTCTGCCATCTGGAATCAGCTGAAATGTCGGGGGTCATCATCATCTCGTTCTCCATTCTTTTCTATTCATCCCCAAAATTGCGCGACTACGGAGATCCCCCGAAAAAAAGAAGAAAGTGAAAGGGCCGAAAATGCGCGCTTTCCTCCGTTCATTCTAAACTTGGGGACCGGCTGTGTTTCATTCGTGGGAAGTGCGCTCGAATGCACCGAGTATTGATTTCGTGTAATTGTGTTAAAGTCTATTCCATATGGGTTCCAGGAACATTTTATCGAGCCTAATCCGATTACCAACGCGGCGTTTTTTGTTCAATGGTCCGGAACGACCGGGGGTTAAAACTAGAAAGAATATTATGAAGGATGAAAAGCTCTTTTTTGAAAATGAGTGATGTGTGCCATTAATAAGAGAATACTCCTTCAAATTTCCAGTATACTCTGTTAGTTTAAGCTATTCAACATTCAAAAAAATTTCTTGAAAAAAAGTTATTAAAAAAAATTCATGTTAAATTATAAGCAAACTTAAAAATTCGATTTTTATCGTGAACTTGGCTCAGTGGTAATGCTCCAAGATTCGAGTCTAAGGGTTTCGGGTTCGAACCCTACCTGAGTCGATTTGATTTTGCCTGTGCCGTAAAAACAAAAAATGCTTCATTTTTCATGAACTTTCCGAATATACAAACTTTTTCATAGTGTTTTTTTCCAAGTGAACTGGTCCTTTAATTTCAAGTATCATAAATGACGTTGAAGTGAATAAGTGCACGGAGGATGAGACAACTTTTGAGACTCATACTAATCCTTTAAAATGCTCCAAGATTTAGAAGAGCTTAAGAGGTTTTTTATGAGTAAGACAAAAAGAAAAAAAGTAAAATTTCAAGCGGTCGTGTAAGCTCTTAATCCCCAAATTTTTGTTCTTTTTATGTTATGGCTTTATTAGTCCAAACTAGTGGACAATTTAGATGAGAATTCAAAATTTTCACTGCGTTCATGTTTTCGTTGTAATGCACAAAATCTCAAAAATTGCCAACTTCAAACGCATTTTCAACTCAAATGAAAACTTAAAGGATCTCGTCCACTCGAGAAAAAGTTGCCATATGTTTGTAGATTTTTGCAAAATTCATGAAAAATAGGGTATTTTTCGTTTTTACAGCAAATTCTGAATACTAACGGCTTAGCAAGGAGCGATCCCGTCCGATCTGGCAAGTTAAGCAACGTTGGGCTCCCGCAGGTTCGATCCCCGAAGGGTAAAATGTTGAGAAATAAAATTTTTTTATCAGAATCCCCAAATTCGACATCGTAGAATGTTTTCTCGTTTCGAACCTGCGGGCGGCTCAACGTTGCTTAACTTGCCAGATCGGACGGGATCACTCCTTATGCACTTTTGGGATTGAAATAGACTTTACCACAAAACGTTGGAATAGTTTCCTTGTATTGCCTGCCCCCATTTGTGTATTCAATCGATTTTCTTAAACAAATAAGAAATTGTTTGCTGTGAACACAAAAACTTTTTCTATGGAATTTCTTCTCTGTCTTCTTTTCAACAAATCCATTAGTTTTCGACGTGAGATATAATCGTTTCCAAAGATCACGTAAACGCAAACACTTTTCGCTTTAAATAAACTTTGCGCAAGATGGTGGGCAAACATTCATAGGATATCTTCCAATGGGCGTTGTTCCTCTGAGCGCCGACCCGATGAGTGTAATGTTTGCACAGTTTCCATTTTCCTCATTTGCTCTGATTTTGTTTATTGTGTGTGTGTGTGCATATAGATCAGCAGGTGAGCCGTTGTATGTGTTTTCCCGCGCGGTAGGATGCTTTCTCTCCACTCCTTCCGCTTTCTATTGTCGACAGTCGGCTGGTATAAAAATAACCCTGACGAGAGCAAAAAAAGGGGAGGATCAACAANGTTTTCCCGCGCGGTAGGATGCTTTCTCTCCACTTCTTCCGCTTTCTATTGTCGACAGTCGGCTGGTATAAAAATAACCCTGACGAGAGCAAAAAAAGGGGAGGATCAACAATAATAAAATAAATAGACACGCTAAAAAGTGCAAACAAACAATGACAGAATAAGGTGGAGTGTCGGTGAAAATGATAAAATGGTCGCAAGAGAATCTTGAGGGGTTCTCTCGAACAACAATGAGGAAAGAATTGATTCAGAAATGGACAAGGCCCTTCACTTCAAGTGCTTGGGTTTCTTGTGTTGATAACAATTCATTCGTTTTATAAAAACGTTCGAGTGGGAAATTTTTTGCAATGTATGAAGGTTGATCAGAGTGCACAGAAAAAAGCAAATTTTGGAGTGGGCTAAAGAAGTATAAAAAAAATTTTGGGGAGCAAGTTAGCATGTGGGGCTGAAAACGGGTTTAGCGCAGGGGGTTTATTGTTGTACTTGATTAGTAACAAATGAAAAATGACAAGTAAACAAAAAAAAACAAAAAATGAATGAAAAAGTTGACCAGTGGGAACTTGATAAGTAACAAATAAACAAGGGACAAATAAACTAAGTCTAAACCTAAGCCTAAGCCTAAACATAAACCTTAAGCCTAAGCCTAAACACTAAGCCTAAACCTAAGCACTAACCTTAAGCTAAGTAAAAATCAAATTTTAGTTAATTTTAGTTTTCGCTTCAATACACCTTCTCCTTCCCTGAATCATAGTCAGGGAAGCGTTTTCAGGCTTCGAAGGACAAGTGCCAAACTTGTTAACTTTTTTGTGCATTTGTCACTTGACATTTGTCACTTATCAAGTGCCCACTTGTCAACTTTTCATTCATTTTTGCTCACTTGTCACTAATCAAGTACAATAATAAACCCCAGGTGGTTACAACAAATTTTCTCTAGGTCCTTATTTTCTGAGTCTAAAGATCATCAAATTCTCCTTCTTGGTCTTAAAATTTTTGTCCTTTCTACACAAAAGAACAAAGTTTTTACAAAACTCATCATTTATTTTTCCATTTATAGGAAACACCAGCTAATCGGCATCGCTATAAAATCAGAGAACAACTTCGACCAGAATATCACCCCTCCATCCGGTGTAGTCGCCAATGGACTGACGAAAAATCACCCACTATCTACACTCGATCTCAAACCTCTAAATGGTAAGTATTTTTGTTGTCCAAAAACAAAAACATGTTGTTTTCCAAAAATATATTTCTCACTCCAAATGTTTTCTATACACTTTTTGTTGGAATTTTACAACACATCGACGATTTTAAACATCAATCACGCCGACGCATTAAACGCATTTTGATCATTCAGCCTTGTTTTTTTTCTCTTGTTACAAAGCGCCTGATTGATTCGCTCACGAGATTTCCAAAAAATAGACGTTACAAATCGTACATCACAATATGTGTACTTTGCGCTTTGAAAAAAAACAATTTCCAAGGACGTCTACATACTTTTTTATAAGTTCACGTTTTGACGATCAATTTTTGCTTTCGACGTAAATTCTAATTCGTTAACCCTTTAGAGATAAATGCGAAACAAAATTGCGTGAAAAATTGGAATGTGTTTGTGTATTGAAGCGAAGATATTGATAAATACCTGGTTCAATGAAAGCTGTTCATTGAAGCGATTTAATAAATCATTATAAAATTCAAAATGCTGACAAAAATACATAGAACAAATTTTTTATAACTCACCAAGACGAATAAAATGGCACCAAAATTATTGAATTTAAACAATATTTTGGGTTATTGAAACGAAAACCCTGATTCATATTTTCGTTTCAATAACCCAAAACAATTTTCAAACTGTATAATTTTGGTGCCATTTTATTCGTCTCGATGAGTTATAAAAAATGTTGTATTTATTTTTTTCTAAATGTTCAAGGATTTTGAATTATTTTCTTCTCAATATACAGATTTTATTGATTCAGGGAAAAAACTATCAGGTACATGTTTTCGTTGTAATACACAACACCCAATTTCATACGCAATTATCGTCGAAAACGACAACGATTCAGAATTTACCGTAAAAGCAAAAAATGCTCTATTTTTTATGAACTTTCCGAATATCAACAAAATATGGCCACTTTTTTCCGCTCGTGATTCGATGGGGGAAAACATGTGAAAACTTTTTTTTGGTCTCTCCTATCCGATTATCGGGGGAATTTAGTTTGTTCAATTTGTTATCAACATTTTTATGACAGTTCTAAAAAAGAGTCGAAAGGGTAAAAGGAAGGAAAGAAACAAAGAAAAAAATGTGTTCATGTGAAATTTTCATTGGCTGTGAGAAAATCGATGTTTGATGTGTTTTGAAAATTTTTTCAGAAAAATACTATGAATAGAATAACTAAAATTTGAAAAAAGGGATGTAAAAATACTGCAGGATTAAAAAACAGCAATTCGAAAAAGGGGGAAATTTTTGTGATTTTTACATGAATTTGGGACACGGAATTTTTATTTCTAAAAATTACCTCTCTAGGGGTAAGGGGGATTACCCTTCTAGGGGTTTCCAGGTCCCACAAATTCATGTAAAAATCACCAAAAAAGGTATTGCGAGCATCCTGAAAATGTTTCCTTGACCCTGATTCAGGGAAAAATTGGGTTTTTGAAGCGAAAATGGTAATTCAACTGTAAAAATTACCCTGTAATAAACAACAAAAAATTTAGGTGCCCAACTACCCAACGATCCAGCCAATCGATTGGCTGCCCTCACACGAGCCGGTCTCATCGGCCCCCATACAACAAGCCCATCAACGGCTGGCTCCAATCCCACATCCTTGGAACGCCTGTCCACCTCAAGCTCACTGAATATCGCAACTACCTCATCAACAACCTCATCGTTATCCTCGATCAGCGCCTCCCAAGACCTACGAGCACTTACTGCCAACCAAGCTCTAGCAGCGATGTATGGAGGAGGTGCGGGCCTACCACCCGCTGAAATCCAAGCCGCACTTATGAACCATCCGGAATTTGCGGCGCATTGTCGACAAGCCTATGCCGCACTAGCTTCAACTGGAACGCCAATGCATTCCCTGCTGATGCCAGGAATTGGCCTCCCTGCAGCAGCCACACCCGGATTCCCAGCTGGCTTCCCTGCCACCTTATTTGGATCTCAACCTCAATTATTCGATCAACAACGAGTAAGTCTATTTGAGGCGACACGGCTGAACAAATTTCATTTTCAGGCCAACCAACAGAATCAACAACAGCTACGTCAACAGCAGCTGAACAACGCCACAGCACAGCGTGCAGCTGGACAACCTACAAACGGGCTTCCGCCAATGCTTGGCTCTGCATCGACGTCTTCTCTGCTGGGTGCTTCTTCAACGGCATCAACCAATTCCACAAACACACAAGCCTTAGCCGCCGCTGGATTGGGTTCATATCCATCAATTGGAATGCAATTCCCACCCGGTGCTTCATTGGGCTCTCAACTGGCGGGAGCGGCATTGCTCTCCGCTGGAATGCCAGGATTGAGTGCGCCGCCGGCGAAGACTAGTCGATGGTGTAATATGCACGTATTGATAGCCGAAGCTGTTTTGAGGAAGAAGGAGAATCTGAAGAATAATCATGCTGGTGGTGTTTCTGTTTCTAATCATGTCAACAGGTAAAAAATAAAATTTTTTGAGCAAAAATTAAATTTTGTATTTTAGAGCCAAAACACCGCCTCGATCGAACATTCCTTCTTCGGCCAACTCAACCCTCCCCAACTCAGCAACACAATTAAACCATTTCCAAAAGAATACCTCAGATCCACGTCTCGCTCAGCTCTCACACCAACACCAACAACAACTATCATTGCATCATCAACAACAACAGCAACATCTTTTGGCTCAACGCCAACAACAAACAGCTGCAAGTCTCATGCAACCACCGACATCAAAACCCGCACAACAACAGCAACAACCGCCACAATTGGCCCAACAACAACGCACGACCATACAACAATCTCCACAACAGCAGCAGCAACAGTCATCACAAGCACTGGCCGCACAATACCAACAAGCCATGTTTTTACAGTCCTTACAGCAACAACAAGCGGCCATGGCCGCGTCGAATGCGTTGACATCAACGACCATGGCTTCGGCCGCCTCCACTGCCGCTTCATTGGCCCAACAACAAGCCAGGAAGAACTCACAAGTCTTGGCCAATCTCCAACAAATACAAGCCAACAACCCGTTGATGTCCCACTTCGGACTTGGAGGACTGCAGCCGGGTATCACTTCGGGTATCCCACCAAATATGTCGATGCTGACGTCCCATCAATTGGTTTCCCAAGAAATGGCCAAAGCCGCTGGACGTGCCAGTGCAACCCCGAAACAACTCAACTCGGTTCAACAGGCCAGGCCGCCAAGCTCCATCAACCATCAAGTCCGTGCTGCATCCACTGCACCATCGGTTGCTGCCGCCGCTGCTCTTCATCCAGCGCTTGGGGCCATTGGGCTTCAACAACAAGCCAATGCGCAACTTGGCGGAATTCCAGCCGGCTTTCCAATTGCACCACCATTGGGCCCATCTGGGTCGATCACTAATGGAACAAGTGATGCCGCCGTTCAAGCTATGCTAGCTGCAGCCCTCTCGCAGAATCCAGCTGCATCTTCGGCAAATGCTGCTGCGTTGGTTGCGTTGATCAGTCAGGCTACTGGCGGAAACAATCTGTCAGCCATGCAACATCAACAACAACAGCAACAACAGCTTGTCTCACAAGCGTCATCAGTATCACATTTGTTGCACGGGGCGAATCCCACGCAAGCAATGAACCAAACAGCACAGCACCAAAGGCCACAAGAGCAGCAAGCGCTGGCTGCTGCTTTATTGCAGCAAGTGCAAATGGTAAGGATTTGAACGGCAATAGAGGGGGGAAAAAGGAAAAAATGCCTCCCTGATTCAGGGAAGGTGATTGTGTATTGAAGCGAAAAGTCGCCAAAATGCGATTTTTGGGCAAAAAATTTTTTCCATCATTTTAAGACCCCCTTCACCATTTGTCGATCTAATAATCAAAAATTTGATTTAGCTCGAAAAACAACATCAACTCCAGGGCTTGGGCCAATCAGCCATACCAAATGGTATGGACATTATTCGCCAAATGGAACAACAACACATCCTTCAACAGCTCCAACAACACCAACTTTTAGATCGTTACTCCAATGCGGTATGTCTTAAAACAGCACCATTTTCTCGATTCAACGATTCATTTTAGAACCTGCTCGCTTCAGCTCTTCAACAGCCACCAGCTGCATCGTCGAGTGCTGAACAAAGCTCTTCGGTCGCTTTGCCAAACGGTCTCCACAATGCCTTCGAACAAGAGCTGATACGTCAACGTCTCGCTAGTCAACTACGTCCCGGTGCTTCAGTCCCAGTATCCAGCGCCACTGGGCATGTCCTTCATGGCCTCGGACAAAACCTACACCAAAATCATACTCAACAAAACCTTGACCTGGCTCTTTTGGAACAACTGCAACGCCAGCAGCAACAACATCACCACCACCAACAGCAGCAGCAACAACAACAACAAGCTATGCTTGGACGAAGCATGTTGGGCGCTGGACTAGCACCAACAGCACCATCGCCAGCTCCATCAATGATGTTCAATCCAGCTGCGGCTGCCCAATTGATGGGGATGTCGAACTCGATGGCAGCAGCACAACTCTATGGCAAAATGAACCCGGCGATGAATGCCGCTGCAGCAGCCGGCAAGCGAGATAACTAAATAATGAATTTGTGNGCAGCAGCACAACTCTATGGCAAAATGAACCCGGCGATGAATGCCGCTGCAGCAGCCGGCAAGCGAGATAACTAAATAATGAATTTGTGAAAAACTTTTATGGCCATTTCAAATGATCTCGTTGTTTGCAATGAAACTTCGGACCCACACTGTATAAACTTTCTACATAGATGTTATATTGTCTCTCCACTCTCTACGGGTCCTAATTCTACATACTAGCTCGTTTTTCATTCAGAAAATTTATATCATCATCATTTCCAAGAAATTGTTAATAGTCTCGATTGTTTTTGTTCGGAAGAAAAATGATTCAGATTTTTGTTTAATTTATAAAACGGTGTTTCAATTTTTGCAATTAGCCGTTCGTAGGAGTTTTCCACAAATTTTCGAATTTTTGGAGCTATTACACAATAGGGGGACACCACATGAAAAAATGTTCAAAAATTTTTTTCTGGAAATGACCTTTCTATGGGTAAAAACATGCGGGGAATCCGAATTGACATTTTCGAAGCGAAAAAGCTCTTCCCTGATTCAGGGAAGGTATTGAAGCGAAAAGTCAAAAAAAATGCAAATTTTGCCTAAAAACAACGCTTTTCTTCGTCGTTTTTAGGCAGAAATACGATTTTTGCGACTTTTCGCTTCAATACACACACAGGCCTTCCCTGAATCAAGGAAGCGTTTTTTCGTAAATATCAAATTCGGATTCCCCGCATGTTTTTACCCCTAGAGGGGTCATTTCCAGAAAATTTTCAAAAAAATTTTTGAAATTTTTTGGCCCCCTATTGTGTAGTAGCTCCGAATTTTTTGTATATTGTTTTGTCTTTTTAAAGAACTGACTACACGGGTCTTTTAATGTCGCTGTAGTGAGCAAAATCTAACAGAAAAATTCACTTTGATATCATTTTCATACAATGGTGGAGTTAGGGGCAAAAAAAACGAGGGAGATTTCCCTCCACGGTGTACAAAAAATCCGAAGGCAAGAGTCAAAATTAAAAAAAAAAATATCACCAATCGGCTCAGCTCATCGAGCGCTTCAAAACGAGTACCATATCATGGAGATTTTGTTGGTTTTGCCCATGGCCGAGTGGTTAAAGCACTCGGGATCGAACCCGCGCCCTTTGAGTGAAGTCCGAGGGCGTTAGCCACTTGGCCATGAGGAAACCTCCTTCCTCAAAGCCCCATGATATGGTACTCGTTTTGAAGCGCTCTTCGAGCTGAGTCGACTGGCGACATTTTCTTAAAATTTTGGAAAAATTTTTTTGTAAAACTGCTTTCGCTCTCTGAAATGAAATCCTAACGCCGCCCTTGCTTTCATGAAAAACAAATGTTAGATTTTGTTGGATATAAAACCGAAGTTGGCAGTTAAAATTTCAAAGAAATGGTAAAAAAATATGCTATTCGACTAAAATTGGGCTCAACACAAGCTCGATTAAGGCACGTATTTTTGAGCCATTCATGAAATTTTTTATTGAAAAAATCATTATTGCAAAAAAATTTTTTGCAATTAAAGATAGAGAGAGGGTAAAAAAACTGGACTGCTCCTCGTACCTATAAATAAATTGCCAACTTTAGAATAAGATTCTTTTGTTTTCATCTCTCTCCTTCAACCAATCCTCGTTCTAGCAATTGCTCATCTAAGACAATCTAATTAATGTATTATTATTATTATTCTTTTTTTCAAAGTTCAAACGTTTTCCTTTTTTGTTGTTTGATATGTTTTTTATAACTCGTACATTTATTGAAGAAAGAATTAACGTTAATAAAAGACTATTTACGTTTTCAATGTGAACATGTTTAAAGGACCAGTCCACTCGGAAAAAACACACTATGAACAAATTATATATTCGTAAAGTTCATGAAAAATGAAGCATTTTTTGTTTTTACGGCATGCTCTGAATCGTTGTAGTTATTGAGATAATTACGCTTGAAGTTGATGATTTTTAAAATTTGTGTATTACAACGAAAACATGAACGCAGTGAAAATTCGGCATACACAATAACGGGACGAACAAGAATGGGACGATGAAGGAAATTACATGCACAATTGTTGTCCCGTTCTTGGTCACCCGTTCATGTGTTGTTTGAACGATCGTTCCATCCCATTCTTGTCTATACCGTGAAAACGTTCCTCTGATTCTGATTCAGGGAAGGTGTGGGTGTATTGAAGCGAAAATGAAATAATTTGAATTTTAGCCGGAAAACCGGTTGTCTAGGAGAAAAATTTTTGCTCCATTTTTTTGTAAAATTTTTTTGAAAATCAAAAGTTTTACCCTAGTGGGAATCGACCCTACGGGCCCAACGTTGCTTAAATTGCCAGATCGGACGGTCAGCTCCTTGGACCACTTGGCCATCGACAATGGACTTTGTTTCTTATTATGGGCGGAAACGAACTATACCAGGATCGAACCTAGCGATTTCAACGTTGCTCAACTTGCCAGATCGGACGGGCGGCCTCGCATAGAAAGCCCCCTATAGGAGCCATTTTTGTAAAGATTCCATTCAAATAACAAAAGCCCGAAGATTATGGTACAACCCATACTTTTAAATATGTAAAAAATCATATCAAATCATAAGCAAATTTAAAATGCTCATTTAAATGGCTAAAATGACTCAGTGGTAGTGCTCTCAGCTTCGATTACAAAGACAGCGGGATTAAATCCCACTCGCGGCGAAATGATTTTGCCGCAAAATAGGGCAGATGCCAGTTGGTGACATAAAATCTCTACCAAGGCTTAGGCTTAGACCTAAGCTTAGGCTTAGACCTAGGCCTAAGCATTAGAAATTAAGCCTAAGATGAAAAGAGACAATGATGGATTTTTACAGTTTTGATGGGAATTGAACAACTTGAAATTTTGAATGAAAGATATAAAAAAAGTGGTCTCGTTTTCTCCATCATATATCAGCAATTTTTCCACACGCCCAAAAATGAAAAAGTCATGGATTGATCAAGGATTATTACTGCTCGATTATCCCAATGACCCGTAACTTGTTCGTTGCTCATTTTCGCCAGTTTGATCCGCGATCCATGTATGTATTAACCATTCGCTAACTATTAAAAGCTCCCGCAACATTCTTCACTATATTTCCATCGACTGCAATATATTCCATTTGAAATTTTCGACTTGGCATTTTCCTGTTGGATTTGCATTCGACTTTTGTGAATCTCCGGTAGAGAAAACCGGGTGGATTCCTCCTCTTCTCCTCTTCATCCTATTCAATAACGAAATTGAAACTACAGAGCCTGCGGACCGGATTTCTTTACGATTGCACGAATCTTCGTTGACCCTGAGGATCGTTCTCTTCAACTGAAACATCCATAATTTTTTTGGAATCACGTCAGTTCCGTTCGGAAGGATGGCAAATTCTCTAATCATTAATAATCGACTTCTTCCAAACATGGCACATCGAATCGGACCCAAGAAGTAAGATTTTGAATTAAAATTTTGAGCCCGGAGAATGATTTTGTGCAGTGTTGGTAAGAAAGCAACATTTTGGTTGCTTTCAAGTCAATTTATGTTGCTGGTGAGCAAGAAAGTTTTTCAAAATTTTTCATCAAATTCGCTCATGAACAACATGACGATACGAATGAAACGAATGAAACGAAACGAGTGAAACGCCACGAATGAAACAACATAATGGAAAAAACCAATAAAAATTTTTTCCCATGGGAAAAATTTATAAAAAAATTTTAAAAAATAAAAATTTTCCCGTAGGAAAAAATTTTTATTGGTTTTTTCCATTATGTCGTTTCATTCGTATCGTTTCATCCTCTTCGTTTCATTCGAGTCTATGCCCAACATGTGTTGTTCATGAGCAACACGCGTTGCTAGCGAGCAACAAAATTTCTTTTTGATTTTTCTAAATTCATAACAAAAATGGTTTATTGAGCTAGAGAATGATTAAATAGCATATCTTTGAGAAAAAATTGTGTTGTTGCTCATCAGCAACTCATATTGCTCATCAGCAATACCATGTTGCTCGCGAACAACATGTGTTGCTCGTGAACAACATGAGTTGCTGATAAGCAACAACACAATTTTTTCCATAGATATTTTAATCAATTTGACGTTTAGGCTGCGGTCAAGCATGTCAAAAAATTTTTCACAAAGTTGTCCACAAGTTGTTGTCAAAAAAGTCTAACTTTGCCTGAATTTCAATAAAATCGTGTTTATTGAAACGATTGGTTATGAAGCATAAAATTTGTTGGCTAATAAAATTTTATACTTCATGACCAATCAATCGTTTCAATACACACGATTTTATTGAAAATCAGGCGAAGTTAGACATTTTGGACAACTTTTTTGACATGCTTGAACGCAGCCGTAATAAGCTATTTTTTATTGTGAATTTGATGGAAAATAAAAAAATCTTGTTGCTCGCCAGTAGCATGTTGCTTTCTTACCAGCATTGTTTGGCGTGTGACAAGGATTGGTTTGAAATGTTGGAGACTTTCATTCAATGATGTGTTAAGAGTGATTTGCGCAAACGTTTTCCAGCTTTGTTGCCCGATGGCCATAAAACCAGTTGCATTGCATTATAGATTCTCTTGATATCTTGTTCAGCGCGACCTAGTTTTATCCGGATTTCTTTTTTTGCTCGAAGTTTGATCTATTTTCGTTTAAATTCCAAGTCAATCAAAAATGATACAATTGTGTTTTTTAAAGAAAATATTCGTCACAGCAAGTGAGGAGAGATGGATAAGCTTTTATTGAAAACGTTTAACTTCACCAGAGCCATGTGGAAAGGGGACAAGGAACATGCCCTTGGGTACACGGCCATAAGTGCACAGCGATCCCAATTGGGACTCCCTATTTCTCGCAAGATGAAGCAAAACATTTGGCACCCTCTACCCGTAAAAAGTCAACTAAAATTTTTGGAACTAGTATCGATTAAGTATCCCACTGAACGTGAAATTTTTCGAAAAAATTTTTTTCATCATCTGGAATTGACACGGGTAATTTTATGCGGGGAATCCGAATTTCACATTTCTGAGACCTGAAAATCTTTCCCCGAATCAAGAAAAGGCTCTTTATGACACATTTTTAAAATCTTTTGAGCCCAGTTTCGGCAAAATTGGGTGGGGGGACTTTTGCGTTCTCACATATGCGCACCTGACATTTTTAAATTTTTTTCCAGAGGGGATACCCCCATGATTTTGGTGTCGTTTTTCTTCTCTCACCGAGCTCTTTCCAAAAATCTAAGTCGTAACGGGATTGGACTTAA
>OZJO01018494.1:0-13093 GCA_900406225.1 Acrobeloides nanus | reverse complement strand
TGGAATGAAAACCAATGGAAGCATGAGAAATTCGCCTTTTTATGTTTATTTGTTGACTCATTTTACATTACCCGAGGCACATCAAACCAAAAATCGAAAAACTTAGAATCAAAAATCTATCCTGTTGAAACGATCGTGGAAAGTCTGAAAAACAAAAAGAAAAAATTGAATTCGTCTATAGAATAAAAAGTTATAAGGGTCGGAATTTCCGGGGGGCATTGTTTGAGGCCCTATCTCCGAAAAACATTTTTTTGTCTCCAAATTGGCTGATTTTTGATACTCGGGGGTTTTCGGGCACGAGAAATCGATTGGCGCAAGTCCCGAGTTCCGAAAAAATTTTCATGACCCCCTACCGGGGGTACCCCATGTTAAAAATCAATTTTTTCAACTTTTTTATTTTGACTCAAAAATTTAGGGGGTCATGAAAATTTTTTCGGAACTCGGGACTTGTGCCAATCGATTTCTCGTGCCCGAAAACCCCCTAGTACCAAAAATCAGCCGATTTGGAGTCAAAATAAAAAAGTTGAAAAAATTGATTTTTTAACATGGGGTACCCCAGTAGGGGGTCACAAAAATTTTTTTGGAACTCATGGCATGCGCCAATCGATTTCTCGTGTCCGAAAACCCCCGAGTATCAAAAATCAGCCAATTTGGAGACAAAAAAATTTTTTTCGGAGATAGGGCCTCAAACAATACCCCCCGGAAATTCCGACCCTTATAACTTTTTATTCTATAGACGAATTCAATTTTTTCTTTTTGTTTTTCAGACTTTCCACGATCGTTTCAACAGGATAGATTTTTGATTCTAAGTTTTTTAAAATTTCCATTATTTTGGTTTGATGTGCGAGGTGCTCCAGGGAGGCAATACTCATGTTTCCATTGGTTTTCATGCCAAAATTCGGCCAAATTCGTGTTGTTCGCATGGAAAAACTCCTATAGGGGTCATTTCTACAAAAATTTTTGAAAATCGGAAACTTAGATTTTTGTCCCTGTGGGTACTCCCTAAAGGGAACTTCAATTTTTTCATACAAACAAACATTTTGGTTTCTTTTTCACGCTTTTCAACTTTTTACATAAATTCTTGCAACAAAATTGCCTGAATTGCAATTAGATGTAATTATTAGCACGAAAATCTGTTCTTCAAAATTGTTAGAGTATGCACCGTCCTCTTAAAAATCTCCAAGTGATCAAGCACACAATTGAAACATTTCTTTCTAGTATGGTTTGTGTTTGAAGTTCTTTAAGAACGCCCCTCATGAATTGCTTGTTAATTTATCAAGTGTGTCTACTCACTCACACAAAATTATATATGTTGGAAATAACCTCTTCGAGATTTTCATCATCCATACGTGTATCGCCTATGAAAAAGTTTGTTCGGAAACGCCTATTTTTCCGATTCTATTGCACTTATTTGCATGCGTGAGACTTGATTCTATTAAACCCTGCAGGCATCTTATTCTATCTCACACACCTTTTATGCTTGAGTGGTGATTTTTGTTGCTTAAAAGTTAAGTTTTATTTATGGAAAGCCCGGAACTTCCGAGTTTGTTGGATAATCAATCGTGTGCTATTTGTGGCGAAAAATCATTTTTGAAGAATTTTGGTGCTATTAGCTGTAATGCATGCGCGGCATTTTTTCGCAGGTCGATTGTACTAAGAAAGACGTATTTGTGTAAAAATCAGAAGAATTGTTTTGTTAATAAAGGTAAATAAGAATTTTAGAGAGACTATACTGACCACACGTGTACAAACACTCCCCCAAAATTTCGAACTAGAGCGCGATAGAAAAAATCATAAGAATCCCCCTAACGATTTTTCCGCGCGAGCAAGATTTTTTAGCGCGTGAGATCATTTTTAGGTCGCGCGTGAGCAAAATTTTCAAAATTTTTGACAAAAT
Organism: Acrobeloides nanus; assembly: GCA_900406225.1. NCBI lineage: Eukaryota > Metazoa > Nematoda > Chromadorea > Rhabditida > Cephalobidae > Acrobeloides > Acrobeloides nanus. Next base: position 11,196 of record OZJO01018494.1, on the reverse strand, counting down.
CATAAGGAGGGACCATTATGTATTTTTTTGGCCCGGCTTGCCTGTGCGTGGGCCCATTTTTTGCTTGCGCACGGCACGCAACCCCATCCAATTTGGATGTGGTTTGGGGGAGGTTTGTACACGTGTGATACTGACTTACTCACAAAGATACCTGTTTTTAAAGAAAACTGAAAACCGTTTAAAAAAAATTGAAACTCTTTCGTGGGAATATAAGAAGCCCAGAATTAAAACATTTTCCTATATAGGAAATTTGTTTTTTAATACCCCGAGGACCGCCTGTTACATAATTGATCAGAGCTATGCATCGGTGGTTGCTGAGTCCGAAAAAATTTGAGATAAAATTTTTTTACTTGATTTTTGGGTAGAAATATGCAAATTTAGACACAACACTATGGATTTTCACATCTTTTCACTAAAAATTGATTATCTCGGCGTAGAAAAAGTTTCACGAGATAACTAAGATATCATTGGATAGTTCTTTTCTCTTTTCATGCGCTATAGAAATATTTTTTTAATCCGTCCACAAATCTTTTGTTATTGCCGAGATAATTGTGAATCTTTATAACCGTTTCTATTTCTTATAAAGACGTTTTTGAAAAGATCCTCGATTTTGAACCCTTACAGGTGTTTTCGACCATCATGACCTTTATAAAACTTGAAGCTTAGCTGATGTTTTTTCATTTAGAAAAAACTATGTCTCCATACTTTGAAAGATTAATTTTTTTAGGTACAAAACATTTTTGCTCGATATTTAAAAATGTAGTCTATTAGAGAAAATCAATTTTTTTCAATTTATTTTCATAAGAAAGTTAGAATATGGTCTTTAGAAAAGTTGTAGCACACGCTTCCAGCTTTCCAATAGTACCAAATTCATTTTCTAAAACTTTATTTTCGTAGACATAACAGGTAGCCCTCAAAGTCTCAAAAAATATCACCAAATTGCGGATATATACAGGGTGGCCCATAAAAAAGTGGCTTTTGCGATTTTTGGGACCCAGTTCATACGGTTTTTATTCATAACAGAAATTTTTTCACAAAAAGTGATGTTCTACAAAGTTATCCTTCGTGATCTCAAGAACAACTTTGTAAAACATCACTTTTGGTGAAAAATTTTCTGTTATGAAGAAAATCTTTATGAACCGGGACCCAAAAAATTACAAAAAGCCACTTTTTATTGGGCCACCCTGTATAAAAAGTTTTAATTCTGTCTCATAAAATTTTTTCAAAATGTGGCAAAAATTAAAGTTTCATGATTTTAGAAAGATCCAATTCTCGAATAAGCTGTAGATATTGTCGATTTGAAAAATGTATTGATGTTGGCATGAAAGCTGAAAGTAAGATATTTCTTTTTGTCGTGCCTCATCGCCTCAACCTTAGATGTTCGCATACAAATGGTCTCATTAAATAGTGCATTTATTAACGAGCTAGATGGAATTTTAAACAAATTGACGTATTTTCACCGTTCTGTCTATTATAATCGAATGCAGTCCATAAAGATAAAAACAAAATCGGTAAGTGAAAGTTTAAAAAAGACTTTTACTAAACATACATGCACAAGAGGGGGTGTTGCACCCCTCAATTTGTCGTATCCAGCGTTCAATTCGTATTCGAAACTCGTGGTTCCTTGTTAGTTATTAGAAAATAAATTTTATGTTTTAATAATGATTAGTAGCATAGGCGTATCCAAGGGGGGGAGCTAAGGGAGCTATAGCCCCCCCCTATCGCCGAAAATTTTAAGAAAAAAGAAAAACCAATAGGTAGCTCTAAAGGTCACAGGTTCGAATCTCACCATCGTAATAAATTTTTTGCATAAAGCTAACTTATGATTTTTTCAACATTTTTGGTTATTTTACTCGTTTAGCCTCCCTGTCAGAAAATCCTGGCTACGCCTATGATTAGTAGTGAAAAAAATAGTGAACTATTAAGATTTTCAAAAATTGATCTTTAGACTCCAAAAGCCCTACAAAACATGCATAAAACCATCTATAACGTCTTTAAAACCGAATCTGAAATTTTGCAAAGCTACTTTGAATCTCTTGGCCTTTTTGATCTCGTGTATTATATGGATGATGTTGAATGTAAGGAATTTTGAGTACCGGTTTTCCTCTAATACAACCCCTCCCCCTCTAATATAACCCCCTCCCCTAGAGATGAATAAAAAAAATACAATCTCCCTACTAATAGAACCTCCCCCTAAAATTGCTTCCTCTTATCAAAACGTGTAATGTTTGTGTGTTTTGGAGGATTAGTTATAACTTTTTGAGCTCTAATAGAACTCCCCTTTCTAATACAATCCCCCTCTAGAAATGGATCGAAAAATACAACCCCGGGGGTTGTATTAGAGGAAAACCGGTATTTAGTTTTAACACACTGATCTTTTAGACTTTTTTAATGAAGCATTACATGTTTGGATGCGATTCGAAATCGGATTATCTACATTACGAAATGGTGGTTTATCTAACAATATTTTATATTATATTGATAATGCCAGCAAATCTATTAATGAAGATTTTTTATACAACTATTATGCGACCTCAAGTAGAGGAAAGAATTTTGATGTTTGTGCTAGGTACGCTTTTTTAAGACAAAGTCTACATAGGAACACAAGACACACGTATAGAAATAACGTAGCTAATTTTAATCGTTGATGATTACTTACTGCATTATTTTTATGACTACTTATATTTAGAACTCAACGATCTAAGACGTATAATGAGAACTTTTTTCTTAACTCATGCGTCATTATGAAAGAACTTTTAGGGCTGAATGCGATTATTACCATCATTTTCTACAAATTCTCACAAAAATGTATCAATATCACTTTGACGAAATTGAAACGTCAGTCATACGACAATTATTGATTATAATAACACGTAATGCAATTTAATATCGTTTTTTTCAAATACTCTTTTTTTAGTTCAAGAATCATGCAAAAGAAAATCCGAAGCCATTCGTATAATAGATGAACACAAAAAGGATCTCTTTGTAAGCCTGTTTAAGTATTATAAGAATAACGATATTGACTATGCGTCGAGACTAGGTGATCTAATTTGTATTACCTCTGAATATCAAGTAGATCTTTCTTCTAGATCAAGTGTAAAAATTCTTTAGAAACTTATAACCTTGTATAATGAACTAAAAAGTATCATGGATATCAACGGTATTTGGCCGATGAAATGGAAGTGGAAATGGGTATCGGAGAAAAAACTTGAAGTTGCAATGCAATTTAATTAATTGTTGTAATATATAAGTCGTTATTGAATAATATTTTTGATATCCTATAGCTAAATAGATGTTAAACTTGTGTGGGTGTGTGACAAAGATCGCAAACGCGTTAACCACGATTAACAATGATGGTTAATTTTTTAACCACGCAGCATCTATCTCGTCACAGTTAATGCCTTTCGAGATAATTGAAAAACAATTTTATTCATCTTATTCAGACACATAAAAAAGTAGCATCGTCAAGTCAAACAAAGGTTGCAAATTAAAGTATCTGAGTTATACTAACAAAATTTACATAAAAGAAAAAATTTTATTGAAACAGGTATTTGATAAGAGAGCACACAAAAACCATGAGCACATTCTTTTGAGATTGGCAACTGCATTGATCGAGTTTCATGGGACCAGGAACAAGCCATAAAGATGGACGAAGGTCAGCTGGTATGGGGTACAAAGCCTTTCCCAAGGGCGATGCTGACTATTCTCTTCGCGAAGGTGGTTGACAGAAGCGCTAGCTGTGTAATATTTTCAAAGGTTTTAATGGAAACTTGCTCTAGCTTTTCAAATATAATAGGTTTTCAACCTTTTAATAAAAACGATGGATCGATAATAAAAATGCTTTAATATAAAATAAAACAGTCACATTTCAAAGTGTCAACCGAAAAAGCTAAGTCAAAGTAGTAGCAGAAGTCTTAACGCTCTTTTGTGAACAAAAATTAGTTGACGAAACTTCTTCGAAATCCGACGCGTTATCGACAATACAATAATGCTTCAGAAAATCAGGCAAATCGTTTCAATAATCAACATAAAAAATAATCAACGCCCCCTCCAAACTAAATCCTAGTTACGTGACTGGGGAGGGGGAGTCAAAAAATCTGCAAACTTGGATTACGTAATACTTGAATGTTCCCTAAGGGCGAAGCCGGAAATGAAAATTTTGCAAATAGGACTTCCATTATCATCTCTTACTCATGTACAGGGTGATTGGAAAGTTCGTCCGCAACATTTTATACTGAATTAACACAACAAAAACCATGTCCTCTTTCGAAAATAGTGCCCTGGGGGATTTTTTACGTATGGAGAATCGATTTCCGCAAGAATTGAGCGATGAAAAATTTTATGTAGCCCTGTACGAGGTTATTTAGATCTCATAGACCCCACATGGAAATCGTTACATAAGTGTCAATCTTGCAAAGATCGGTGAATACACAATCTGGTTGAGCTCAAAGCGGCTCAGATCGCTCGCATTCGTGTTTTACGACCACAAAAACCCCATGAGCACCGAAATTGCTGGACTTTAAATTTATGCAACGATTTTCCATGTTGGATCCTATGAGATCTAAATGACCTCGTACAGGGTCACAGAAAATTTCAGTTCAAATCCCAACATGAACGATACTTTTTGGGGCTGAAGTCGTTCCTCCTAGTGGTGCCTCTGGAGACTCCCCTACCATTCGTTGGTTATGGGGTGAGCTGAACGAGACAAGAAGACGATCATATTATCTGTCTCCAAGCAGCAACGACTCCGATTATCGCTCAATTCTTGCGAGAATCGATTCCCCATACTTAAAAATCCCCGAGGACATTATTTTTTCTAAAGTGGACAATGTTTTTGTTGTGTTAATTCGATATAAAATATTGTGAACGAACTTTTCATTCACCCTGAAATTTACTTAAATTAGTCTCATTATACAAAGGGTTCTTTATTGCATCGGAATGAATAATGTTAATCTGAAACTTTGTTTAGATATGTCTGTTTCGCCTACAATCTTCTTGTTTTATAATTTTTCTGTTGGATTAGAGTACAATTTTATGTTTAAAAATTCTATTCTTTTAAATAATGTACCATTTAGTTATGCAAATTAAATTTTTTGCTGAATATCTTATTTTCATATTAAAAAAAAATAAATCTCCAAAGTATTTATCAGGCTTTGTTCCAGATGCAAAATACAATGCTGAAAATTGAGTTCAAATTATCAATTGAGTTCAAATTACACTTCCTTTTTAAAGATTAATTGAGTTCAAATTATACTTCCTTTTACTTTTTTGGGACACGTGGTCATTGGTACTTAGTAAAGAGACACATTTTAAGCACATTGGAAAAAAAATATGTCTCACATTTATTGTCATATAGCATTTACGATTAATAGAGTTCCGCTTTTGATTATCCCATCCATGGCAACAAAATTTGTACTTCTTTGCGCAATGAGAAAAATAAAAGGTTTTAATTGCAAGACACAATATTTCTAGCTGGATGCTCACGCGCTATTTCTAGCACGTTTACATCCAAGATGATTTTTAATAGGTTAGTACGATCAACTATAAAAAGGAGTGAGAATATGTGAAAAAAAGTCTTATTTTACAAAGACTAGTCAATTGGTAAAATAATGTGCCATATATAGGAATGTGTAGGTTCAATCCCGAGTTAGGAATCGGCCTTTTGGTCGGGATGGAATTTTTTCGGGATGCATAAAGTTGGGACGGTCGGAATTTGGGAAGGGACGGGATTAAGTCTCGGGATTTTCGGGACGAGATCGGGATTTTTGTTTTGTAGAATCATTGGAATTTGAGACGGGATTGGGGTTCATGATCAAATTTAGGGATTTTTCGCGAAAGATTCTCGGGATTTGGAGACGGGACTAATAGGAACTTTTATAAGGCATTTAAAGATTTATAAGGCATTTAAAGATGCTCAGGCTTCGAAAATGGAGCCGCGGAAGCCGGTGGGGAGCCCAAAAGGGGACTGAGCTTTTCTCTAAGAGGTTAAAAGCTAGAAGCCTAATTTCTTTTCTAAAATGTGGGACCTCAGTTTAATAAATCCACATCAAGATCCCAGGTTTTATTTGAAAATATTTTTCTAGAATCGTTGGGAGCCCAAAAATCATGCATTTTTTTGAAAAAGTGCCAATTTGTGGGCTCCCAACGCTTCTAGAGACAATTTTCAAATGAAGCCCTGGGGCCTTGATGTGGGTTTATTAGATTGAGGTCCCATCAACATTTTAAAAAAGAAATTAGACTTCTAGCTTTTAACCTCTTAGAGAAAAGTTCAGCCCCCTGTTGGGCCCCCTCCGGCCCCATTTTCGTAGCCTGGATATGCTAAGTTCAGTTCAGGAAGTCTATAGTTTTGGAAAAGTGTGAAGAGCTAAAAAATGACAGTTTAAAAAAATTGAGCATAAAATTTGTTTTCAACACTTTTTTAAATTTAGAATATGGAAAAACTAAAAAAGCCTACTTTAATCAAAACTTGTGCCATTTGTGGGGAACCCTCATTTTTAAGGAATTTTGGCGCTATCAGCTGCAATGCTTGTGCTGCATTTTTTCGAAGATCTATAGTTCTGAAAAAGACTTATTTTTGTAAAAATAAGAAAACTTGCTTTAAATTTGACGGTATTCATTTTTTTAAAATTTTTCATAGATCGCAATTTTTAGGAAAAATGAAACGCCTAAACTGTCGGTTTTGCCGCTTTACAAAATGTTTCGAAGCTGGAATGAAAGCTGAAAGTATTTTTATTTTAAAACGTTTAACTGAATTTTTTAACATTTAGATGTGAGGATGTCATCTTTATCATCAAATAGTTCATTATTGGAAAATGGAGATGATATTTTAAATAAGCTTGTTTATTTTCGAAGAGCTGCTTATTTTAATCGCATGCAAGCAAAAATGAGGATTATGGAAAATGTAAATGTTGTATTTAAAGGGGAGGCGAGTTAACGCAAAAAATTTTTTTCAAAATTTTTCTTTTTTTTAAAGGGGGTGCAAATTAGGGCCCTTTCTCAACAAAACTTTTTTTTTGAAAAATGACCTTCTAGGTAGAAATAGAGTGAAAAGTCGATTGCGCATATCCCCGTCGCGTGAAAATGCTTTCTTGATCCTGATTCAGGGAATGGGTGGGTGTATTGAAGCGAAAATCAAATATTTTCGGATTTTTATGAGAAAACCGTCGATTCTTAGGTTTTTCTATCGGGGAATCGATTGCGCGCATTCCCGAACTGTGGAAACGTTTCCTTGACCCTGATTCAGGGAAAAATCGGTGTATTGAAGCGAAAATCAATTTATTTACGTAAATACTTATCCTTTCCCTGAATCAGGGTCAAGGAAGCGTTTTCAGGGTTCGGGAATGCGCGCAATCGATTCCCCGATAGAAAAACCTAAGAATCGACGGTTTTCTCATAAAAATTCGAAAATATTTAATTTTCGTTTCAATACACCCACCCCATCCCCTGAATCAGGGTCAAGGAAGCATTTTCACGCGACTGAGATGTGCGCAATCGATTTTTCATCCTATTTCACATATTGGGTGCATAACACACTGGGTTCAGAACCCAGTGGGTGGTGTGGAGCACCCGGGTGGGTGATTTCGAGGTTTGGTGGGGTCAAGATTTTTAGGGTAGGGTCATAAAAAGAAATTAATTGGCGTGAGCATACCATAAACACCATCAGTTAAATTTATAGGGTGGGTGGGTCATAAAAAACTTCGTTATTTTTTAATGTGTTCAATCGATTTCTCGCATTGAAAACCCCCTAAACGTATTATTTTAGAAAAAATTGAAAATTTTTTTTGCAAAAATTTACTCGAAAAATAACAAAATTAAGATTTTTATTTACATTTGTGCGTGGATTAAGACTTAGTGCATAAGGTGCAAATGTTCAATTTTTGCTCTTTTGATTAAATTTTCTAGCTATTATCCCACTTAACGTGATTTTTTTTCAAAAAATTTTTTTAGCTTTTTTTCTTTGGAAATGACCTCTCTAGGGGTAACTTTATGAGTGAAATCAATTGCGTGCATTCACAAATGATGAAAACGAGTTTTTTTTCAGAAAATTTTTGCAAATCAGGCAAATACGAGTAGGGATGTTACATGCCAAAATAGAAAAAGTGGCAAACACCATGCCATAACATGGCATTTACGTAACATGTTTTGGTTGAAAATCAAAATTTTTGCTCAAAATATCCACAAAAAAATATCATCTGCAAGTGTAGGTCCGCAAGATTTTCGTTCACAATAGTAGGCCCAGAAGCGTGGTGGCCCTAAAATTCCGGTTTTTTATGATCCTGTATAAATTGAACCGGATTTTTAATGCTAAAATTTATGGAGTGATGAGTGGAGGGTCGCGTGCCAGACCATTCAAAAAGAATGCTTTTTAGATTGATAAACCTGGTAAAGCCACCTGGGAACAAATGGGAAAAATATGTGAGGCTGAAGGTCTCGTTCTACATCTATACCTCGAATCTACGGGTCTGCTTAATCTTGTTGAGCCAGATGATGAAGTACAAATTTTTAATCAATTTTTTATGGCATATTTTAGTTTCCCTATCTTGTCGAAGTGATGCATTTATGGGTAGAATTTGATATTGGATTGGCGACAATCCGAAATGATGGAATCGCAAAAAATTTGATTTATTTTATCGACGAGTCGTATAGAGAACTGAATGAAGATGAATTGATGTATTTTTATCAGGCCTGTTCTAGCGCTAAAAATATTGATGCGGTAGCAAGGTACCAAAAAGAAAAAAAATGAAAAATCAGGAATGATTTTTTAGAGTGGAGTGCGATTTTTACAAAGATTTCTTTCGAATTTTTCGAAAAATTCATCAATATCGTTTTGATGAAATTGAGCTAGCTTTATTGATTCATTTGCTACTTCTCCAAATAGGTATGAACCGAAATTTTAGTCGGATAAATGCCAAATTTTAGCCTGTGAATTTCCTCAAAATTACGATAGAAAAAATATGGCCGAAGCAATGAAAAAAGAAATATTTATCGCCTTAAAAAAACATTATGAAAGAGATGGAATTGATTATTCCTTAAGATTAGGGGATTTAATTTTTGTATTTACCGAATTGCAGGTAATTTGAATTTAGCCGATTTTAAAATATTTTTTAATTTAGAATATAAGAAAATTAGCAGATGAACTAAGATTGATCATGCAACTGAATGGGATTTTTGCGTCTGATGAATCAAAAAATACTGATATTGATATTAAAATTGAAAGTTCTGATTTATTTTAACTTTTTAAATTAAAAAATACGGTAGTACTATAGAATGGAGGCAAAAGAATTCCCAAGGCCGGGGATTTGCAGGGCTAAGATATAGAAAACTCGGGATAACACCCATACAAATGCCTCCCTGCTGATATAAATTCCCCCAAATAACTTGTTTGAACTTTCTTGTATGGTATACGATTTCTTTCTCTATACCTTTCATATTATTCAGGGATGATGTTGTATCTTAAAGCTGATCTTGAATTGTGTTTAAAAGTGGACTTTGAATGGGGCTTCATTACGAAGCACTAAATCATGTTAATGCGCAATCCCAGTTCAAAGTTCACTTTTAACAGACGGACGGCTGACCGGATCGATCTTACGAATAAGCTGTCCTATGTGTAAATATTCCAAAAAGCAAAAAATAAAAAAATTAAATTCTCCTACGAGGGTTTTTGGGCCTTTTCAATTATGAGATCTCTAGAGGAAAATATAACGTTCTTGTAATTGCCATAACTCCAGGTAGGAATTGATTTGGGACCTCAGCGACCACTCATTGGATAGCTCTTAATCTCTGCTACAACTTTTACCTATAGGCAGTTTCCGCTTCAATAAAAAGTTATACTCCAACCTTTGAGCATACCTCAATTTTTCGACCAGGTATTTGGCAAAGATTGACATTTTTGATCCAGTTACAAGGGTTTTCAGCCAAAGTAATTGTCACAAAATATATAGCCCAGATTCCCAGGAAAATTTTGGTATATTGGGTTTAGTATGTTAGTACAGGAGTTTTTTGAGTTAAAGCTAATTTTCTCTAGAAAAATAGTGATTTTTTGATATTTTTATCATAACAAGATCCCAAAACCTATGTTAGCTTATTTCTTTTTGCCAAAAAATGAGTTGTTTTACCGTTTTGGGCTATGGCCAACAATTTCTAATCATTTTAGACTACTTTTGAAAAAACTTTATTTTTCTCGGCGGCGCGATTACGACATTAAGATTTCTCTGCCATATCGACAATATGGCAGAGATTAAGACGTTTATATGGCAGAGTCGATTCAGATTTTGAAATTAGTGTATATCCTAGGTTTTCGGCTATGCTGAATCCAAAACTGGCAGAAATTTTTTCGGCGACTTAACCCTACCCCCTTAGGCTATATGGCACCTTAAGCCTTAATAGGGCTTAAAGGGATCCAAATTAGGGCCCTGTCTCAAAAAAAAATTTTTGAAAAATGACCTTCTAGGGGTAGAAATAGGGTGAAAAATCGATTGCGCACATCCCTGTCACGTGAAAATGCTTCCTTAACCCTGATTCAAGGAATTTCAAAATTTCGCTTCAAAACACCCACTTCATTCCTTAAATCAGGGTCAAGGAAGCATTTTCACGTGACGGGGATGTGTCAAATTTAAAAAAAGACTGCCGTTATTTTACAGCTTTGAATGACTCCGCCTAGTTCCAGGGAGGCTATACTCATGGGCATGGGCAATGACACCCCTTGTGACCCTAAAGAGGGCCAACATCACCAGCGTGTTCCCCGACCAAAAAAACCCTAATATGAGTGTTTTTTAGTTGAAAATTTTTTTCAACTTTTGGACCATGTTAAGTGGCGGCAACTAACAAGTAAACTAGCTCAGACATGTGCAATAAATTACCAGGCTCTAGTGGTGGAGGGTTTGGACTACCTGGTGCTATTGGTGACGGGTTAGGAAATGGCTTCGGATTTATGGGATAAATCAATTTTTACTTTATTAAATTATTAACTTCCTATTTCATAAATAAAATATAAAATAAAATTAATATATACAAAAACATTTTATTAATTAATAATATAGAAGTACTGCATTTAACATCCCCATTTGTTGTTGTATTAATCCATGAACAGTAGGATGATACTCTTGTATACACACCAGGGTATTCATTTTGATATATTAATCCCCTATCTGTACCAGCACCAGTTGAAGTTATGCCAACTTGATACCAAGTGTTGTT
>OZJO01018487.1:0-19176 GCA_900406225.1 Acrobeloides nanus | reverse complement strand
AAAAATACCCCATCTTCAAAAGGGTGTAGAGCGTCATGAACACATCCGTTTTCAATGGCCGACCCCTCAATCGATTCCTCTCGACTCAGCGCACAATTCTATAGAGCCATTTTCTGGTTTTTCGATTTTTTTAAATAGTAGTCTCCTAAGAAAGCTGACGAGAAGTCAAAATTTTCGAGTTTTTTGGAAAATTTTTAAAGTTTTCAGGGTCTAGGAAGCGTTTTCATGCGCGGAATCGATTTCTCGCATCAAATTACCCCCAATAGGGTCATTTTTACGACAAAATTTTTTTTTCTCCCAAATGGTTGCAAAATGCACCCCTCCCCCCTTTAACCAATTTTTTATCAACAAAATTTAACCTTTTTAACTCCGCAAAAAACCCCGCGGGATCCCGCCCGCAAGCTTTTAAAAACCCCGCAACCCCGCCCCGCAAAAAATTTTTTGAAAAACCTGCCCCGCAATTCCGCCCGCAGGCCAACGCGCAGCCCTAATAGATACATTGCGTAAGTTCAAACAACTTCGTGGGCTTTGTTCTTTAAGCGCTAGTCATTACTACACTATAGTTAATCTCATGGCATTTAAAAAGTACTTTAAACAAAAAATAATGATCTTTTAGCTATTGAGTCATTAGTGAATTAAGCCATACTTGGAAAATACCATGTTGCTTACGATGTCGTATTTTAATTGAAATTAGGTGGCTTTGTACTATTCAGAAAAATTATGAAAAAATTGTCTATATGGGTCACGTACGCCAACATCCTTCTAAGATTGTGAGATTTTGCACGCGTGATTTTTTCAACTTGAATCTTGTGTTTTTGAGGTTTGGTCTTATATAATAAGCATGACTACGTCTTTAGGATCTTTATTTTCTAAGAAAAGGATGTCTATAATCTCAAGAATCTGAACGCAACACTTTTCTCTTTATATCAACAAATAAGGATTAGAGTTTATTTACGTAAAGTGCAAAAAGAATACCAAAACAATAGACTAAAAAGATTCCATGTCACTTCGACATAGTACGACAGTTGATCAACCGATACACTTAGTCAATCCGATACTTGGCCAACCCGACAGTTCGCAACCACGACAGTTCGCCAACCACGACAGTTGGCTAACCCGAAAGTGGGCCAACCATTACAGTTCGCCAACCATGTTAATGAACATGAAAATTTCCTATCATTTTCAACAATAATGCTATTTTTTGTAACCTTGTAAATTTTTTTATAACTTTTTTAATTGGTCTTNACAAATTTTCCCCCATGACAATTTTTACCCAAATTCGTTTCAATATTCAGCCATTATTGGCTGATATTGAAACGAATTTGGGTAAAAATTGTCACGGGGAAAAAATTTTTTTTAGGGAAAAAATTGTTACAGGGAACAAATTTTTAGGGAAAAAGTTGTTTAAGTGGTAAGGGAAAAAATGTCGGACAACCAATTAGGGACTAATCTCTGAAAAATTTTTTTTTGCTAAAACAACCTATATAGGGGTGAAATTATGCGAAAAATCGATTATGCGCATTTCCGAAGCGTGAAAATGCTTCCTTGACCCTGATTTAGGGAAAAGATGTGTGTATTGAAGTGAAAATCGAAAAATTTTGAAATTTCTCCCTCAAAATAATATTTCTGGGGGTAATTTCATGTGGGGAATCGATTGCGCGCATTCCCGAAGATTTAAAACGCTTCCCTGACCCTGATTCAGGGAAATTAGTACATGTTGGATTTTCGCTTCAATACACACTCTTATTTCCCTGAATTAGGGTCAAGGAAGCTTTTTCAAGATTCAGAAATGCGCGCAACCAATTCCCCGCATGAAATTACCTCCAGAAATATGATTTGAGGAAGAAATTTCAAAATTTTTCGATTTTCGCTTCACACACATCTATTTCCCTGAATCAGGGTCAAGGAAGCATTTTCACGCTTCGAAATTACGCGCAATCGATTTTTCGCGTGCTTTTACCGCTATATATATAGGCTGTTTTGGCAAAAACAGCCTATATAGCGGTAAAATCAGAAATGGTCATAACTTTTTATGGTTAAAAGTTTTTTCAATAACTCTTTTTGCATTTAACAGAGGGTGAAAAGACTCAAATTATGATATATTAACTGTGGCTTCAACCCATTGTTTCCATGATTAAAAACGCCTAACAAAAATGACACCATTTTTATTAAGAAAAATCGAACTTTCGGGGGTCTCAATTCGAATTTTTTTTGCTCGAATAGACTTTAAATCGACTTAAAAAACTGTTTCTAGGTCAGAAAAACACTTTCTAATCGTTTTTGGAGTAAGTTTTGAAAGTTCGATTTTCGACCTCTGGTGGCCGGATGGCCTGGCGGATCAGAAAGTGTTTTTCTGACATAGAAACAGTTTTTTAAGTCGATTTAAAGGTAGTGTGCAAGCAATTAAAATTTGAATTCCCGCCAGAGCAGGAATTTTCGTTATAATGCACAACTTTTGAGTTTCAAACTGAAACTCTCTTCCTTCATTATATGCTCATCAAATTTTTTCTCCTTGATAAGTTCGACAGACATGCTAGACAACCATGTAATTTTTTCTTCCCTTTTAAAAGGGAAGAAAAAATTACATCGTTGTCTAGCCTGCCTGTCGAACTTATTAAAGGGGGCAGGAAAATCTCATACGTATCGGGTCAAAAAAAATTTTTTTTTAATTTTTGTAAAAAATACATTCTTAGGGGTAATTTTACGCGAGAAATCGATTGCGCGCATTCCCGAAGCATGAAAACGCTTTCTTGACCCTGATTCAGGGAATGGGGTGGGTGTATTGAAGCGAAAATCAAACATTTTTGGATTTTTATGAGAAAACCGTCGATTCTTAGGTTTTTCTAGACGGGGAATCGATTGCACGCACTCCCGAACCGTGAAATTATGAGTACTATTCTAAAGCAAAAGGAGAAAGCGAATCAAATGTCATAAAGGTCCTGTAGCCGAACAATGGAAAGCGCAGATTGTCGAAGAAACGATTGAGTTCAAGAGAGAACATGAACATGGACTATCCTTATCAGAAGAAGAAATGGACGATGGAAACGTGGATATCCTGGCTGAAGCTTGAAATTTTTTTTAAATCGCTAAAGGAAGCATTTATAGTTGCTGAAACATGTTCAAAGAAGCGCTTTCACGGTTCGGGAGTGCGCGCAATCGATTTCCCGCCTAGAAAAACCTATGAATCCACATTTTTTCTCATAAAAATCCGAAAATGTTTGATTTTCGCTTCAATACACCCACCCCATTCCCTGAATCAGGGTCAAGGAAGCGTTTTCATGCTTCGGGAATGCGCGGAATCGATTTCTCGCGTATACATTCTTGTTTACTACTAAAATTAAAATTACCCCTAAGAATGTATTTTTTATAAAAATTAAAAAAAAATTTTTTTTGACCCGATACGGATGAGATTTTCCTGCCCCCCTTAAGGAGAAAAAATTTGATGAGCATATAATGAAGGGAGTCAGTTTCAGTTTAAAATTCAAAAGTTGTGCATTAGAACGAAAATTCCTGCTCTGGCGGGAATTCAAATTTTAATTGCTTGCACACTACCTTTATGAGACGATTTCTCAAACATTCGAAGGCCCCTGGTACTAGTGTTAAACGGCTGAATGCGCGTATCAAGTTGAATTTATAAAGTGAGATTAATGCATGGGAAAGTTTTTAAAAGTCATTTCAAAGCANCTGGTACTAGTGTTAAACGGCTGAATGCGCGTATCAAGTTGAATTTATAAAGTGAGATTAATGCATGGGAAAGTTTTTAAAAGTCATTTCAAAGCAAAAATCGGGCACTAAAAAATTTAAATCTTTGCCCGAAGCTCACATACCCCCGATTTTACGTGTATTTTTTGAATTTTCCAACCTGTCTAAAACACCACAGATAATTTTTTCGGTCAAATTTGAACGCTGGTCGATGTATTTCAATACGGAGAACAGTTCTAGTGTGATTTCGAAAAAATCTGAGAAATTTCGATTTTTGACCCATTTTTACACATGGTACTAGGAGGAGGAGTCGAAAAATTTTTTTCTCAGATTTTTTCGAAATCACGCTAGAACTGTTCTCCGTGTTGAAATACATCGACCAGCGTTTTCAGCCATAAAGATAAAGATCTAAGGCCAAAGTTAATATACCATAATTTGCGTCTTTTCACCGTCTAATAAATGCAAAAAGATTTAGCAAAAAATATTTTAATCATAAAAAGTTATGATGGTATCTTTGAACCCTAATTTTGACCCCAAAAACCACATTTTGAGCTCTATCTCCTCATAGGAATGTCCGTGGAAAAAATTCTTTGCGGCTTTTTAGTACCCCCACTATGGGTAAAAAATTGGCGTATGTTTGGGCGAAATCGAAGAAATCAAGTTCGAAATGTTTACTGTTAGGGGAGTAATTTTATGCGAGAAATCGATTCCGCGCATTCCCGAAGTATGAAAACGCTTCCTTGATCCTGATGTAGGGAATGGGGTGGGTGTATTGAAGCGAAAATCAAACATTTTCGGTTTTTTATGAGAAAACCGTCGATTCTTAGGTTTTTCTAGGCGGGGAATCGATTGCACACATTCCTGAAGCATGAAAATATTCTTTGACCATGTTTAAAATATAAAATTTTTGAAAAAAATATGCTCTAGTGCACTTTAGGCGACCAATGAGTTTTTAGGTGACCAATGAACTTTTAGGTGACCAATCAAAAAATAAGTGGCCAATCAATAATGCAAAAGAAAATAGGCTTAGACTTAGGCCAAGAATTAGACTTAGGCCTAGGCTTAGGCCTAGACTTAGGCCTAAGCCTAGGCTTAGGCCTAAGTCTAGGCCTAAGCCTAAATCTTGGCCTAAGCCTAAGTCTAGGCCTAAGTTTAGGCCTAAGTCTAAGCCTAGGCCTAAGTATTGGCCTAAGTTTAGGCCTAAGCCTAGGCTTAAGCCTAAGCCTAGGCTTAGGCCTAAGCCTAGGCTTAGGCCTAAGTCTAGGCCTAAGCTTAAGCCTAAATCTTGGCCTAAGTCTAGGCCTAAGTCTAGGCCTAAGCCTAAGTCTAGGCCTAAGTTTAGGCCTAAGTCTAAGCCTAGGCCTAAGTATTGGCCTAAGTTTAGGCCTAAGCCTAGGCTTAAGCCTAAGCCTAGGCTTAGGCCTAAGCCTAGGCTTAGGCCTAAGTCTAGGCCTAAGCTTAAGCCTAAATCTTGGCCTAAGTCTAGGCCTAAGCCTAAGTCTAGGCCTAAGTCTTGGCCTAAGCCTAAGTCTAGGCCTAAGTTTAGGCCTAAGCCTAAAAATTTGTTTGGACGGAAAAGTTTTGATTGGACGATTAAAGACTTTATTGGACGGTTAAACGTCGGCTAAAGTGCAATAGATCCGTTATTTGACTGCAATATGAAAAAATTATTTGGATATCTAATATTTGATTGGTCACCTAAATTTTTGATTGGTCACCTATTTTTTTATTGGTCACCTAAAAGTTCATTGGTCACCTAAAAACTCATTGGTCACCTAAAAATTCATTGGTCGCCTAAAGTGCACTAGAGCCGAATTTTTGAATAATCATAAATCAGAAAGATGACTAATTCATAACCTTGTAAATTCATTCAATTTATGTAATTTCCTGAAGAAAGTACATAAGATTAACGGAAAAAAGTTACTAATGCATCCAATTCATGACATTTAAAAACTTCCTCATTAAAAATATAAAGATCTTTGATGCAAAGAACCTCAAAGGTTCTTAAGAAATGTATTTTGTTTACGACATAAAATTTGCACTATTACAGGGTGTCCCAAAAAAAGTAGAATTTTGAAATTTTTTGAGGTCAATTTTTCGAAAAAAAATTGTCTCTAAAAATGTCATTTCTAGGGGTAAAATAGCTGAAAAACACGAATCCGACGTTCAAAAATTTTTTTGACCTATAAAAACCTCTTAAAATGGCCAAAAACGTGTTTTTTAAGACTTTATCACACATTTTTCTATGATAAAGTCTTAAAAAACACGTTTTTGGCCATTTTAAGGGGTTTTTATGGGTCGAAAAATTTTTGGGCGTCGGATTCGTGTTTTTCAGCTATTTTTACCCCTAGAAATGACATTTTTAGAAAAAAAATTTTTTCGAACTTTTTTTGGGACACTCTGTAAAACAAAGGCCTTGATAGAATCCAACATTGGGAAGGAACCCTCCGCACAAAGTTAGATCACTTCGGAATCCTGTAGATAGAAGTGTGCTGAGTATTTTTTACAAACCATATAGTATATTAAAGTCACTTAGTTTTCGAGATACAGCCTTTGGAACGTGCACGTCTTATAGATTTTGAACTGAAAAGAGACGTTGCGTTTCTGAAGGCTCTATCTCTTCAACGAATAAAGCTTTTCGCATGGGGTCTTTTTTTTGAAAGTGCAAGCATAAAGCTTCAATCCTTGTTTTATATTTTGGCTCTAACCATCTTTTAAAATTTTATAATCATTTCTATTTCAAAAGTTCAGGTTTAGGGGGCCTTGACCGATAAGTAAAGTGTGATAAGAGGGCACATAAAGAGCCCAGTACTTTTTTTGACTCAAAATAAGTATTGAAGCGCTAATCATGCTGGATCTTTTTATACCTCTTGAAAAAAATCTAGCATAGATTTGAGGTCCATTTGATGCAAAGAACCTCAAAGGGTACCATTTTTCAATATATTGGGTTGCAAAAGAACTACTATAAAAGTTCAACTAGATCATCTAAATTGCCATAAAGCATAGGTTTTAGTACTATGTTTTTAAGAAAAACGGTGTTACTTTTAGTTTGTGCCTGTTAATTATTGAAAAGTCAGCATATCCCTCGTTTGCTTTAATGAGCCAACTTTTTTGCCTGAAAATAGTCATCAAAAAATGAATCTTCATGCTTAAAAATGTTTGTAATCGATTCCTCGCCTAGAAAAATCTATAAAAACTATCAGAAAATGTTCGCGATAGCCAAAAGCGGTGGAAAATGTAGAAAATTCGATGAAAGAAACCAAATAAAGGTGCTTTTGTACCCACTTGATTTCAATGAAAACGCCATTTTTCGACCTAAATTCATCATATCTCCACCATGTTGGTCATGAGCCGCTACTTTTGTCATATTTCACTGTTTTTGACTATGTTGAACACAACTACGAAGGTCCGGAAAAATCCCAGAATGGCACTTCTCCTCCTTCCCTTGTAAGTTACTAATGCATCCAATTTCATGACATTTAAAAAGTTCCTCTTTAAAATATAATGTTGTTTGATTCATCAGTAAATTTAAGCCATACTTGGAAATTACTGCGTTGTTTATGATATTGTTTTTAATTGAACAACGCACTTTGACGATTATGATTAAATTAAAAATTAGTTCTGTGAGTGACTCATTGACGTGTCAAAAATTTTATGGAAGTATAGGAGCTCTTAAATTGACGTCAAAAGTTGATTTCTTAATTCTCATGTCATGAAATTAATTGCATTAAATTTTTATCGTGGGTAGAGAAAAATTCGTAATATTATAAAATTATAAGGAACTATTGTTTTATTAGAAACAATGAACTATTGTTCTACATCCCACGTTACAGTGAACAATAAAAATTATAAGTGTATAAGAAAAATCTTATAATGAAGATTAAAATATAAAAATATATAAAGTTTCATGTCTTTTGTTTATTGTATGCTAACTTACTACGCTTAATTTTCTGTTTCTGTTGAATTTTTTTATACATGTTTTCGTTGTAATAATCAATTTTTTTGTAGAAAATCGTGAAAAAATAGCATCAATCGACAGGGAATTGTATGCTGAACAGCTTTGCTAATTGAAGTTTGCGTAAAAAATTATTTTCTCCGATCAAAAATGCAAAATAAGTTTAAATTCATGCAGGGTTTTCGTTTCAATATACAACAATTCAAAAATTGAAACTTATTTTGCATTTTTGATCGGAGAAAATAATTTTTTACGCAAACTTCAATTAGCAAAGTTGTTGAGCACAAAATTCTCTGTCGATTGATGCTATTTTTTCACGTTTTTTTAAAAAAAATTCAAAAAAGTTTGATTATTACAACGAAAACATGTACACCAATTCATATTTTCAAATGCATTTATCTCGATAGGGAAAACGATTCAGATGATGCCGTAAAAACAAAAAATGTTCCATTTTTCATGATCTTTCCGAATATATCATTTTTTCATATGATTGTGACTTACTGGACTGGTCCTTTAAGTCAAAAACTTGGGTACAAACAGACCAAACCCAATATGCAAAAAATTTTGGGAATCTGGGCTATATTTCTTGGGAAGATCACTATGGTTGAAAACCGGTGCTAGGTAAACTCGCTCTAAAGCATAGATCGATAGGGTGGTCATAAAACCCTCTCGCGCGGTGAGGGACCTAAAGGAAATTTGTGTCTTTTGGCCCCCTTTCCGGGGGATTTTTTTGTAATTATATATGTATAATTACTTTATTTAAAAATTAACATCTTTATAAGCAATATATGGCAAATGATTTGCAAAAAAATAGATATAAATTTTTATTAATCATCATACTATTCGCATATTTCCTTATTTCTGAAACACGCATGCCTTACGTGGTTTAGGAATGAGTACCTGGAGACCGAGTGCCATTGGATCTTGATCTCGATCTTCAGCCTCGCTTCTGAGTGCTTACGAACGCCTCTAAGTGGTTCCGAGCACTTCCGTCAGACAATCACAAAAAATAATCCTTAATATTAAACGTGCTATATCTGTTTGTTTGTGCTATCTTTGTAACTAAATCCAATTTGTCACGGCCTATACCAATCTATATGGCTCGGTGAGAGAAGAAAAATGCACTAAAATCATGGAGTACCCTTCAAGGAAAATCTTTGACCTCTTATCATTTTTTAACATAAGTCATATAAAGCAATTTTATGAGAGATATATAGAAGCCCACATGGCCGAATGGCAAAGACACTAGACTTGTAGTATATAATTGCTCCTACAAGTAACAGTAGAGGGATGTTACAAAATTTACCGGTTCTGGTTCCTGATGTTGAATCGGAACCGCAAAAATTTTTTGCATGAGACTGAAATCGAACGATTTTTCTGTCCAGGCCATCATTGGACATATCGGTATAAGGGTTTGGATTGCACCGTTAAAAGTTAGCCCAAGCAGACTCATAGACATACGTGTGTTTCAATGCCTGTAGAAAGCAATAAAAGTCTGAAACCATAATTTTTTCTTATTCAAATGACCTTAAAATCGTAGTTTTCACCTAAAAAACCAATAGGAGGTCAAAGAAAGTAAATTTGGAAAATTTTCGAAAAATCGTCAAAAATGAGGGGTTTTTCAAGCTTAAACTCGCCATAAAAAATTGTAGCATAAGTATCAGTTGGATTGGATAATGCAATATATTTGTAGATTCAATGTTGCTCTATCGAATACAAAAAATTTTTGAAATCCAATTATTCCCGGCGAGCCTATCGATTTTGAAGGTCAACGACCTTGGCAGAAAAAACAACCATTTTTTCAGTAAAAAGGCTATATCATGTCATAGCAAGAAGATAATACTTGCGTTCGTAGAATCAACTTTGCAAAATGCTTAAGAAATTTTTGCAATCTGATTAATGTCTAGACATTATGCGTTTTATATAAAAAGACTCTAATAGAACCAAGGTCTCGAATAAAATCACATCATCCACACGGCGTACCAAAATTCCGAAAAGGTGTAGGCAAGGGTCAAAATTTAAAAAATATCGCCATCGACTCAGTTCGCCGAGCGCTTCAAAGCGAGTATCATATCATGAGGTCTTGTGGATGTCATCCATGGCTGAGTGATTTTTGCGCAAAAAAATATTTTCTTAAAAAGTGCAAAATTTATTCTCATTCCTAGAATTTACAAAATAATCGAATCATAATCACGTATTGTTGTAGTTTTGCATGAGCAAAAGACTAATTAAAAAGCAGGAGGACATTTTTCCAAGCGGATTCAAGCCTTCCAGCTAAGCTGAGAAAAAGCCACGCCTTTCTTCAGGTGGATCTAGGATTATAAAAGGCGTGAATTTATTATGGTATTGGTCATATTGAAGGAATGAATGACATAACTTGAAATTTTTTTGTGTCTCTAGATTGAAAGAATAACATTTTATTTTATTTTTTATAAGAATATGCGAATTTCGAGAATTTTTATTTTTTACGAGAATTTGAAAAATCTTAATTTTAAGCTAATTTTCAAATTTTTAGATTAAACTATTCTCAAATGTCTTCAAGACTATTTGCCTATTTTGTATGCTTCATAATTCTCATGTCAATTTTTGAAGCCATATGGGCTAAGCCTTCACCCAAAAAGTCGAAAAAGTTTAACCATAAAATTCGGAGCAAGAATTTCTTTGGTGTTAGGTAAATTTTTTGTAAATTATCCTTCTACTTCATTTTAATCATTTTGATTAACTTGACATACCCTTTTACCATTTTCCCACTGAAAATGAATCAATTTACGTTTCTTTAAACCATCTTTTTTAGAACGGAGGATGACGGCTTTGGAAAAACAAAATATGACAAGAATTGCTTCTTCTCGCCCGTTAACTGTGTCCTCTACAAATCAAAAGTTCCCGGAATGCGTGTAGTTTTGCGAAGAAGACCAAAAAATGTATAAATCTGAATCAATCAAGACAGCTCAGAAAATCAATCTTGACTTTCTGAAAATCCAAGACACCTCAAAAAATGTTCATACGGGTCCAATAAGTGCCTTGGATAATCTAAAAAAGAATACCATTTAGTGCCATAAGAAACTTATGCAATTTTTTGTATATTTCTTGTTAATTTTTTCAATTAACTTTCTTTAATTATCACCATTAGCTAGATTTTATGAAAATGCATTTTATGGGATAGTCCATTTCACCAGGTCAGCTAAAAATTTGGGCATAGGTCATTGGTATTAGTGGCAAATATATTTTTGACGATAGGAATCGATCTCAGCAGGATTAAAATTCGAGATCCCTTGCCATATAAAAATTATACTTGACAAACTTTGCCACTAAGCTATCTTACTAATTTTTGGACAGATCTTGCAAAACGGACTATATAACCTTAACTATCTTATCTTTGTATGTATATGTTACAGGCCTATCTGAAAATCCAGATTATCAGATAATACGGCCGTATTTTCTGATAATCCTAGGATTATCAGATAATCCTAGGCCTATCTGATAAGCATGAAATTACTCTATAAATCTTAGCAAAGATCGTAGATAACTTTCCAAAAAGATTGGAACAGTGTATAAAGCTAAAGGAGAACAGAATGATTATTGTTGTTTTTTGCTAAATAAGCTATATTTAAAATTTTTTAAGTGTCTGATTGTTTGTGCGCCACTCTGTACATGCAATAAAAGTTTGCTTGATTTTGCAATAAAATCGTGTGTTTTGTGAAAATTTAGTGAAAAATGGCGAAATTCATGAAATTTATCGAAAATTTCGAGAAATTCGATTTCTTTTTTTCGAATGTTTCAAAATTTTCAATAAATTCCATAAAATTAGCAGTTTTCATAAAATTTCACAAACGTTCGCTATTTTAAAATAATTACATATCAACATACATAAACTTTAATCTATAAAATCATAGAATATTTATTAACAAAAAAACATAAATAACAATCAACATGTAACGAAAAAAAACCAAAGTTCATACAGTTCTTCCATTCCATCTTCCGTTCTTCCATTTCAGTTTTGGATAGTTTCAAGCTGTTTTACTAAAATCGAATTTTCGCAAAAAAAAATCGTCACCTCCCCTTTAGCTACACCACTGTGCTACAACAAAAAAAGTTACCTTTATACGCCAATTAGAATAGGAACCTTTTCTTACATTAGAATCTTATCACCTTCTGGCTCGGAAAGTTCGGTTTCACAATTTCTTCAAGAAAAAATATGCGCGAATTCGAGCAATATCTAAAAAAGGTAAGAATAAAAATGAAAACTTTATTTTATTAGAAATTCCCCAAAACCGAAAATTTCAATAAATATTTAATTTTAGAATATTTTTTCCACCCCTCGCAAATCTCAACATAGGGTATAAAAACTAACCTATATCCAATAAACGACGTGCATGCGAGAAGGCAAATTGAAGCATGAGCAATGCTTTTTCTAGCAAAACTTTGTACAAATAACTAGTATTTGGATTATTAATGAAGTCAGACATTTTGTTATCAGCAAGTTAAAAGGAAGCAAAAATTTATCCATTTAACAAATTTAACATCATAAAATATGGTAAAACATCAAAACGTAAAATAAATTTCCTATTTATTCAAGCACGAAGAACTATTATGGCACTTGCTACTGCATTTAAATCCATTTTTTAAGCATTTGCAGCGAATTGAATTACATTTTTGAGTGCAATTGCAATGAAAGAAACCCTGTCCACCAGAATTTGAAGCAGCCGTAGCAGTAGATCGGATAGTAGTGGGAGTATCTGGCACTTGGGAGAGCTTCAGAAAATAGATTTCATTGGTTCAAATTGATTTCTTGTGAACAATTGTTGAAGTTGGCCTTGAGATGTTCCTAAGCGATAGAGTCCGTTATCTTCATCGAGAACTACAGCGGTTATATTCCGAAAATCGCATTTGGCGCGATCGACACTCGGAACCGGCACACGAACATTGCTCTCAATCGAAACCGGAGTAAATCTAAAAAAAGGTGTTATATATTGTTATATATTAAACAATAGTCTCTAATAATTAAATTTTTATATTTACCTTTTATTGGAAGCATTCAACATTCGTTCTGCCTGTTTTTCTTGAAATTTTCTAGCACCATCTCTTTCTTTGTTGATTTTTTCTAGAATCTCACTCCAATCGGTTATAGAACTCTCTTTGAATACATTCAAATTCTCATCAAAGAAATTTGAAGACGAAGGCCCAGCTTGGGGAGACAAAGGTTCAGAATGAAGAGATAAAGGTTCAGCTTGGAGAGATAAAGGTTCAGCTTGGGAAGATGGAGGTCCAGCTTGGAAAAGAGTAAAGAATTCATTATCTTCTTGCGATTGCTCGTCGCTTTCGTTGAGATCTTCGTTTTCTTGCTGTACAATGTTGAAGGCACGTTCGAGATCTTCTTCTGATTCGATTTGAGAGAGAACATCTTTGGGAAATTTATCATCGCTGATTCCGAGACTCATAGGCTTTCCGAACATGGCCTCGTATGGGCTTCTTCCTATGCCTGAGTGAAACCTTCGGTTTTTAGCAGCTTGAATGAGGGGAAGAGAAGAAACCCAATTTCGAGTGCTATCTTCTGATAAGTAAGCGGCTAGCATGTCCTAAATTTTTCTAATAACTTCCGAATACTTCCGAATAACTGCAACAAGCCCTTGACCACGCCGCTGCCATCATGTATAAAACTGAGACAATGGCGTAACCAGACTCCAAATATTGGGGATCTTTTCAAAAAAATTGTTTTACCTTGGTCCCCCCTATGTTTTTTCAAAAATTTGGGGAAAGCATAAGGAGATTCATTAGGAGAATTTTAATTTTTCCAGAAATGGGGAGGGAGAACCACCTGGGTCCCTCCTAGCTACGCCATTGACCGAAAAAGGCTTTTTTATATGATAAAAAATATCTGTGATGGAAAAATATTATCCGATGATCATACAAAGTAAATCTTACCTGAATATCACGATGTGATCGTTCAACACTCCCTTGGCTCTGAGAATGCCTGGGTTTTCCTCTAACTAGTCGACATTCAGGCCATTTTTGTAACACAGCTTTGATTGTTTGGTTGACAAACTCTCGGCCGTTGTCACTATGAAATATACGAGGAGCACCGAAAATAGCAAATATGAGTATCAGGTTCGAGGCTACTTCGTCGGCTGTTTTAGTTTTAAGTGGATGAAGCACAACAAACTTCGTCAAATGATCCTGAAAAATTTGTATTAAGGTAAAGGTCTTCCAACGGTTTTTAGAAAAATTTAAAAAATTTTTTGAAAATAGGCCTATTTTCAAAAATTTTAAAAATTTTTTGAAAATAGGCCTATTTTCAAAAATTTTTCTAAAAACCGTTGGAAGTTGTCGGGCATGGTGGAAAGCGGTAAATTATTCAATTTTCCCCTAAAAAGAAATTACTTTTAGGTGATTTTTAACCCTAAAATGCTCTAAAATGGCCCAATATACCCATTTTCATACGAATTTTTAGGCATGAGGATAAGGTTTTCAGAATTTTTCATCGTCATTTTTGGATTCAGCGGGTCAAAAAACGGGGATAGTGACCATAAAGGTATAGTCATGCCTCAATGAGCCCATTCTGGGCCTGTACCTTTAAAAATTGAAAAAATTTGCCTGATAATTCAAAATAAATTTGTATCCGTTTATCTCTTGGGTCTGCATATCAATCAAGTCGACTTGGCATCTTGCATTCATCTCTTGAGAAAGAATTGGTTTTACAACTAGTCCCTTTTTGACAGAAGCTTTTTTTAGTTCACAGGCCTCACATAAGTTGAGATATGTTGTAATAGCAGCTCTGAATAATATGGTTAAGACCAAAAATACTCTACCTCATCCCTTCTCAAATTTTTGTTTAAATTTGAGAACTGGCTAAGTTTGCCTAATACAGCTCATTCAGAAACACGTACCTGGGAATTCCACTGTAGCTCTTGCATTCTTTTCTTAAAATATCTCTACCCCCATGCTTCGTTTTGAGATGCGCTTCATGAATTATCTCATATATCTCTTCTAGAGCAACCATTTGACGATGATCACTTCTATGAAAAACCATCTCAAATCCACCTAGTTGTCTAACATAATAACGGGCTTGCCAATTTCGTTGATGACTATTTGGATTTTGAATTTCTCCATTGGATGATGATACGAGAAAATTCTTGATCTCTTGAACTTTCTCAGCCGTAAATAGAGAAGTATTTTGAAATAGTTCGTAGAATTTCTCACTTTTATCGGACATCTTCCTAAAAAAGAAGGAACTTATGAACTTCGGACCCCCAAAAATTTGGGGGGTCCGAAGTGCAATGATCAGTGCAGTTCGGCCCTCCCCCTCAAAATTTGGGGGGGGCCGAAGTGCATAAGTTCCAAAAAGAATGCTTTAAATGGCGAAAAACAATTGATAAAGTAAAAGAGAAACATAAAAAAATGGCTAAGGTCGTACACAACGTTGTCGCGTGTGTGTGTCTGACGTTGTCAGACACACACATACTTTGTCAGATAATTCTGACGCAAGCGAAAAATTGCGAATCAGAGAAATGTTGACGACAACGACTTTTCTGGCAACAAAATTCTAGTAAAAATTTTGACGATTCTTTGCATAAAGCAACTTGTGGGCTTTGTTTTTTTAAGCGCTAGTCACTACATTTAATTTCATGGCATTTAAAAAGTACTTTAAACAAAAATAAAGATCTTATATCTTTTGAGTCAACAGTGAATTAAGCCATACTTGGAAAATACTATGTTGTTTACAATGTCGTATTTTGATTGAAACACGCATTAGGTGGCTTTGTACTATTCAGAAAAATTATGAAAAAATTGTCTATATGGATCACGTACGCAAACATCCCTCCAAGTTTCTGAGATTTTGAACGATTTTTTCAAATTGGATCTTTTGTTTGAGGTTTGGTCTTACATAACAAACATGACTGCAATCTTAGGATCTTTTTCTAAGAATGAATATAATCTCAAGAATCTTCATACAATATTTTTCTCTTTATGTAAACAAATAAGGATTAGAGTTTATTTACGTTAAGAATACCAAAACAATAGATTACATGTCATTTCGCCAAGTACGACAGTTGATCAACCCGAAAGTGGGCCAACCATCACAGTTCGCCAACCATGTTAATGATCATGACAATTTCCTATCATTTTCAACAATAATGCTATTTTTTGTAACCTTGTAAATTTTTTTATAACTTTTTTAATTGGTCTTTTTGGGCGTAAGAATTAGGGACTAATCTCTGAAAATTTTTTTTTGCCAAAACAACCTATATAGGGGTAAAATCATGCGGAAAATCGATTGCGCGCATTCCCGAAGCGTGAAAATGTTTCCTTTACCCTGATTCAGGGAAATAGATGTGTGTATTGAAGCGAAAATTGAAAAATTTGAAAATTTCTCCATCAAAATCATATTTCTGAGGGTAATTTCATGCGGGGAATCGATTAAGCGCATTCCCGAAACTTGAAAACGCTTCCCTGATTCAGAGAAATTAGTACATGTTGGATTTTCGCTTCAATACACACTCTTATTTCCCTAAATCAGGGTCAAGGAAGCATTTTCACGCTTCGGGAATGCGCGCAATCGATTCTCCGCATGATTTTACCCCTATATAGGCTGTTTTGGCACAAAAAAAATTTTCAGTGATTAGTCCCTAATTCTTACCCCCCTTTAATACAAAAATTTTAGGTGAATCTCACTACTCCACAAAAACGTCATAAGGCAATTTTCACTAGTCATAATTTTTTTAGACGACTTTCACTAGTTAACAAATTTTTTAGGCGATTTACACTAAAACAACAACGACTCTACCACTGCGATCGAAAATGATAAAAAAAAAAGTTTCGAATGAACAAACTGCCATGGCCAAGTGGATCCTCGACCAATCATCTTGAACGATGAAGGTTCGACCCCCGAACGTCTTATCATAACTCAAGATTTCATTGAGCTCTGATAAGAACCAACGACTGTTTGGATATGAAGCTGCTGGTTATCCTCTGCGCTATGAAGCTTGTTAATAATTTATATTTTTACATATACAAGTAAGAATTGTTTTTCACCGAAAAGATTCGGGATGCAATTTTTTAGAGCGGTTTTTAATCATGGGGCGTCCATGAGTAGGATTAGTAAAAAATTTCTCTTTTAGCGTTCCAAGCCCTCAAAAACTATGTTAACTTATTCTTTTTGTTAAAAAATGAGTTGTTTTAACGTTTTGGGCAATGGCAAAAAATTTCTGATCATTTTGAAACAAGTTTGAAAAACTTTATTTTTGGATCCAGGTTCAGAGTAAAAATGCTAATTTCTTAAGAATTGGTAATTTCTTAAGAATTGGTTCCACGGTTTTCCTGTTGGTTCCCTGCAATTTTCATCAACAGTTTCTTATTATGCGAATTTAGTAGTTCGAGTTGTGTATTTTCGAGTTCCCATCCGATGGTTCGAGTTGAATATTAACCGTTCCAGTTGTTCCTCTAAGTGTTAAGAATTGAACATCTTTTGATATATGATTACAACTTAAAGTATAAAAACTTTTTTGTTAAGCCATATTAAAAAGAAAAGTGGCTCGTAAAGAAATTCATAAATATAAAAAAATTTGAAAAAATGTAATTTTCTTCGAAAAGGATCTTAAAGTTTGACCTTTTAAGAAGAAGATCGAATTTGTATTACAGATTAGAATTTTTGATTAATCATAAACCAGAAAGATGACTAATTCATAACTTTGTAAGTTCATTCAAATTATTTCATTCAAATTATTTCATTTCCTGCAGAAAGGTTCTTAATGTATTTTGTTGGCGACATAAAATTTGCACTATTAATTATTTTATTAAAACAAATCAGAAAAAGGGGTATGACTAAAACGGGCCTGAGTGCGGCAGAGGCTAAAAGGTTGATATACATTTCGAAAGTAAACATTTCGGAAGTGACATTTCGAAAGTGATTTAGACCCCTTGTGATATTTCGAAAGTTAACATTTCGGAAGTGGGGGGAAAAAGTCCGGGGATGATGGCCAAGTAGTCCAAAACAAGATAAGCAATGTTGGGCAAAAAACAAGATAAGCAAGTTCGATCCCACGAATTTTTTTTAACGTGAAAAAAGTAAGCTTGAAAAACCAAAAACGTGAAAAAAGTAAGCGTGAAAAACCAAAAATGTGAAAAAAGTAATAGTGCCGGATTTTTATCTAATATTACAGTCGAATCCCGATTTAACGACACCCATCTTTGGGATCATCCAGATATTACGGAACAGCTTTTTGGTGGTTTATCCCCCTCCCCAACGTAATCAACAAAAATGCACTAACGTAATCAATTTTTATGAGAAGGGCCGAACCCCACCCCCAACATGATTTCGTAATATTATCTAAGCAGGCGTCCCTCGGATGTAAAAACACTTCAACCAGAAAGGGGAGATTTTGTGGTTGGCGCTACTACAATGTCAAAATTAGAAAGGCCATCAAGTGGTCGCCATGGTGTAGTGGTCCGGCGCACTTCCAAGAAGTTTGGCATCAGTGGCACTAGTAGGGATTCGGTTGCCCATGCGTCCATAAGATTTTACCCTGCAGTAAGTGGGAAAATCTAAAAGGAACTAGTGATCGATGGGGAATCACAACAATAATTTACTGATGACTTTTTCCTTTTGGCGTTAAAAATGAGTAAGTTCTAAAAACTTCGTGGGGTTTGTTTTTTAAGCTTTTTAAGCCCTGAGTCACAACTACATTTAATATCATGACATTTAAAAAGTTCTTTAAACCACAAATCTTATAGTTGTTGAGTCAGCAGTAAATTAAGCCATAATTGGAAAATACTATGTTGTTTACGATGTCGTATTTTAATTGAAACACGCATTAAGTGGCTTTGTAAGATTAAAATAAATTAGAATTTTTGTGAATGACTCATTGGCATGCTAGACATTTTTTATGTAAGTGAAGGAGCTCTTAAAACTCACGAATTGACTTCAGAAGTTAATTTTTAAAAATTTTTAAAAATCTCCCAAAGGGAAATTTTGGGGTTTTTGAGCGATTTTTTCAACTGTTTCAAGTTTGAAATTTTCACCAAGATAGCCCTATAGGGGGTTTTCTATGCGAGGAATCGATTGTGCGCATTGCCAAACCTTGAAAACGATTTCCTTACTCATATTAGCCTATTTTCGCATCAATACACACATCTGTTCCCTGAATAAGGGTCAGGGAAGCGTTTTCAAGTTTCGGCAATGCGTGTAAGCGATTCCCCGCATAGAAACCCCCCCCCCCACACCTAGGCCATTTTAGTTGAAAAATAAAATCGCCGTGATCCCGACAAAAGCGAATTGTAGAACGATAGATTTGGTGGCCCTGAGCAACTTTTACAAAGGACTTTTGAAAACTTATCAGTAGTTTTTGAGGAATTAGCCTCGAAAGGTTCCCCTTGTGTAAAGAAAAAACATAAGGGGGGACCCTTATCTCCGAAAAAATTTTTTCTCAAAATTTTTGCAGGAAAGACCCCTATAGGGGTAATTTCTAGGCGAAAAATCGATTGCGCGCATTTTCAAAGCATGAAAAATTAAGTTTGACCCTGAA
>OZJO01018485.1:0-14809 GCA_900406225.1 Acrobeloides nanus | reverse complement strand
TATAATGACTTGACAGCTAAAAATTTGATAAATCTTGGTGAATATCACCTTCTAATTGTTTTTGATCAAAAGCGTAAAATATTAGTGCAAACCAATGTCTAAAGTCCATCGTTTCATGGTCTAAATCGTCGTCAAAACATTTATGCCAAATGAAAACATCTGAGGGAGTACGTACAAAGACTTTCAGCCGCTTTTCGTTGAAAAAGCTAGACTTTTCTTGTGCAAAAAGGCATCGAATAAATACACTCAGATGCTCACATTCCAATTGCGAAAGATCGTAGCGATTCCGGAGAGTACCTTTTGAAAAAATTGTAAATCCCGCCTTGCCGGAAAAGATACTTCCAGAGGTTTCAAAAATCAAGACAGAGGGGAAGGACGGAGCCTGACCAAGAGGACGTTTGGAGAGGCCTGATGAATTGCAACCAAACGGGGCTAAGTTAAATAGTTTTTTTTGGATTAATTTTTATGTCAGGATTGTAACTCGGTTTTTATTTAATAAAGATTGATTATTTATTGTTCACGCCCTTCACGGGCAAAGCAGGGCGATCCCATTGAGGCGCCCTCCCCATTCACTTCCTTATGACTCGACTGGGCATGCCAGGCACAGGGGACGCCTATTGAAGTACCCAACACGTGTATCTCCTGTATTTTAACGAGCTCAAATCTTCCTAAGCGAGGTTCGCGAAGGTGTGTATGGGCGCACCAGAGTGATCCTCTACCATCTCATCACGCATGAAACAGCTTTTTATCGTAGGAACATTGGGTGGCCAACCAATGTTTTCACTGGTAGCACGTATAAGATCCACTGCAAAATTTAACTCGTGTCTCCGGACAACGATTTTATTGTTTTCTTACTCATTAGTTATTTTTTTTTCCTTTCTTTTTAGAAATCCGAGAAGACATATTTTCACCATACCTCCTTTGATTTAGAAAAATTTTGTTTTTTTTCTGAGAAATCAGTCGTAGGCTATACTCGTGTTTTTTTTTCTCATTCGCGCTTTCTCTCTTATTCTGAAAATTAGCGTTTCCGAACGCGGAAAATTATCATGCCTGAAAATGAAATTCTGTTGGAGCAAGATGCGCTTCGGCAGCAAACTTTAAACAAACCAAGTCTCATCGAACCCCTGATCTCCAGGCTCGAAAAAACGAACATCACGAGAACAACCCGAGCAATGTCCATCGATGAGGCCCTGCCTTTTTTTAGAAATATTCAACTTTTAGAATCCCAAACCCGCGAGACATTTACCCTTTTTAGTGAACATTTGGGTCAGACGGGGAAATTAGTTACTCTCGGTGCTCGAAAATTGGAAAAAGTAGGGGATTCGATAAAGTCGACAGCGTCTCAAATAAACGACGGGTTTCGGGCCGTCAAAGATCAAATTGACGCCCTTAAATCCGATGTAACGAATCTCAGAAACGCTGTCCCCGGACGCGGCAACGTAAATCGTGAACAACACGAAGTGGATGGAAACGGAAATGTTGAAACTTCTGTCGGAAACACCGTAGAAAATCTACCGGTTCGCACGATCGCCATGTTACATCCACCGTCACGAGAATCGCCAAAATTGCAAATTTTCAATGGAGACGGCACTGTAGCTTTGTCAACCTGGTTGAGAAAACTCAATGACGCATTGGAGGATGCTAAAATCACTAATGACACCGAAAAAATTGCCAAATTGAAATTTCATTTGGACGGCATCCCACGCGACTTGGTTGACCAAGTGCCGGACGGGTCCAAAGGAAATTTCAACGCGGTAATAGAATTTTTAAAGAAAAATTTAGAATCTTCGCGATCACAGAGTTTGGCGAAGCAGGTGTTACGGAACGTTATACAGGGCCCGAACGAATCGGTTAATGCTTTCGCCATTCGACTCTCCCCATATGTTCGGAGCGCATATATAGGTGAAAGCGAAATAACTATCATGAAGCAGCTCATGGAGGAGTTCCGAAACCGCTTGAGAGACCCCCTCCCCCTCCTAATGGCCGGACAACAATACAACGATTTCCAAGAAGCTCGATCGGTGGCTGAAACAATCGAAGCTGAATTGAAAAACCGCCAGCAAGTATCCGGTGCATGTCTACCATTTGGTGTAGCTGCCATTATCCAGGAACCCCCTTACGAAGCCCAAGAATATGGGGACCCCCAAGTTAACGCGTTTCAACAAAAATTCAAACCGAGGGGCGGTATAAACCAACGTTTTGGCAATCCACGAGGACGAGGGAACCTCTCAAACCAAGGGGGCTACCAAAATTACAACTCCCCTTCCCAATATCAAAATCAGGGTGGGCAACAGAACTCAAAATCTTATAATCAGCAATATCCTCCGCAAAACTCGCAAAATCAAAAAACCCCACATTGCTTATATTGCGGCGAATTAGGCCATTATATGAAATTTTGTAATGATCGGAAAAATGACCCGGTTTTTGCACAATCAAAAATCCTGACGATCGCACCAACAACACCTTCACAAGTCGTTTCAGAACATAACCCTAATAAAATTTTCTCATCTTCTCACCAGTCTTCTGAACTTGTTCGTGCAAAATCCGAGATTGCGCTTCTTCGTGCTGAAAATTTACGTTTATCCAATCAAATGACTTCTGATTTTGTAGGCTATAATCAATCAACCATTGCAGCGATTCAAGTAAAGAATTTCAGCACCGAGATGGAAACTATTTACGGCACGAATGATAGTGACGAAGAAAAAGACCCATCGGTCGTAAAGACGCCTGAAAATGTAGAATGCGCGGACCCTGCTCCTGCGAAAGAAAATGTTCCAATCGACGAAAACTCCATCAAGGACATCAATGTCGAAGAGTCCCTGTATGAAGAAGAGATCACACTCAATCCGGTGGGTTTGAATAAAAATGTTACAAACAAACGAAATCATTTCAAAATTTTTGCAACTCGGTTACCGTTGTATCTTTTCTTGTTTTTCGCAACTTGCACACTCATACCCTTTTCGGAGTCCATGTCGCTACCAACCCATCCTATGTTATGTAACAAACCTGAACAAGTTATGTACTGGCGAATCCCGGAACCTATCGGTTGCGAGTTTCGCGAGCACGACTTGCGTAAACACACAATAGACCTGATTTTAGCCATATATAAACTAAATGAAATCGAATACTCATCAAAGGCTTATGCCTGTCAAATAATTGAATATTCGGTTTCATATTGGCGTGGTCCATTCGGTGGAAAGCATAGCACTCCCGTTTCATCAAAAAGCGTCACAGTTTCAAAAAAGGACTGTGAGCGCATGAGAAGAGAGAAAATTTGTGACTTCGGTACACTCGACCCCCATGGGTTAGTATACATGACCAAAAATCGAAAACCAATCGAGTGGCCATTGCCAATTTTGAGCAAATTTTGGGGCGATGGGTATACCGAAACATGGACGGAGTGTTTTTTGAAACAAACGTCAGTTGCAGCACACTATGGCGATAAAGATATTTTTGTCCCCTTAGGCGATGCTCCGGGCGCAGTATATTCGGATCGATTTGCAAATTTGAACGACGGTACAGCTGTAATCTGGGAGCCCAAATCGGAACAAAAATGCCGATACATTTTAGAAAAAAAATATCCGGGTCAAGCCCATGAAGACAGCTGGATCGCCAAATCAAAAATTCTAGCTTTGACTTTCGCCAAATCTGAAAGACTTATAGACCAAGAATGCGGACTAGATTTAACGGTTTCAGATCAGCTTTTTGCCGTTCCAACCGAAATTTGGAGGGAAGGACAAAAAGCGGTCCACGAAAGCATTAAACGTCACGATTGGGAAAATATTTTGCAAAATCCTAACCAAAATCAACACAAACGTGACGTAGCTATTCGTGACGAGTTTGAACCCGATCGAAACAACGGTATCGTGTTCTCGCCTCAACTAGCCGCTGAACTTCAGGCGTTAAGTCTCGAAATGACAAAAAGCGCAGTGCATATGTTTAAACAAACCTTGATAGCGGTCTGTGAAAACCAGCTTTTGCTTCAAAAAGAAATAGTCTCGAATATTGCTGCCGAAAGCCCGCTCGCCACTCAAATTTTAATGAACAACACGTTAGTAAGTGCGCGCCTTGTGCGCCGCGACATCCTAGAGATGTGGACTTGTTTGGAACTGAAGGCGCAAGATTACACTTTTGTAAAAGCGTCAAGTGTCCCAAATTCCAAACCAGACACTTGTTTCGATTTTCCGCCTCTAATCATTCGATGGAACCACACATCCCACGCTATAATCCATGGATTTCGGGACCCGATCACAGGAAGCATTGCGGCAACCTCCAAAATAATTCCGTGTGAAATTGGTCGAAAATCCCTGGTCTATAACGATGGAAAGTGGGTTTTTTTTGATCAAATTACCGGAGAATATTCAGATGCGCCACAACCCAAAAACGACGTGTATACCTTAAAAAACATATTGGACACTAAAGTGAAAAACATCGACCCCGTGATTTTTTACAATTTAGTGATGTACAACGCATCTGATTTTTTCAAACCTACTCATGCAAAAGATCTAATACGCACACATGAATTCAACCACTTCATGCATTTAGACGAAAATGGCGTTTTTACCCATTCGCCTAAAAAAGACAACCCTACGGATGATATGATGTCAATTTTATCGAATAGGGTATCTGCCATTCTATGGAATATATGGTGTGGTTGGATTTCCGTGGTGTGCATTTACTCGACTTTGCAACTTTTTGGGTCTCTGATTATGTGCTGTGCACCTCAAACTAATTTTGCGAATCAAATTTGGTCATTTCAGCGCCGCCGTCCTCGTGTTAGAAAATGCATGCGGCGTCGAAGACGCAGCTCTAACGGGTACTACGGGTTCGAAATGAGCAAATTCCGAAAGACTTTGAGCTCGTTTCGAAAGAAATTGCATAAAAACACTGCTTTGTCTGACGAGCCCCCAAAATATACCATTTCCGAACGGAAAAATGCTCTGGCTAGTGGAGGCAAGACGGCAGATCTAACCGGAAATCGCCTTCGAAATCGGATTCGAAACTCATATCGAAAACGCAGACGCGCCCTATTCCAGGGTAACTCAATCTCGCGCATCGAGTCATCACCGTCACCCACGCTATCCGAATTGGAATTTGCTCAAAATTTGAGAGCAAATCCTCCAGACCCCAACAGTTTCGAAGATGGCGCGTATTTGCCGCATCCGACCATTGAGTTTTTGACACGAGAGATTCCGATTCATAATGATGTGTCAGGATCTCGCATGTCAACAACTACTGTGTCAAATTACACGAGCGATCTGTCGACTCAAAATGTATCTCCTACTTTGGCAGCCAGTCGAAACTCGCGCACTCTGGAAGATTCTCAAAATCCAAACTGGCCACCTGTAGTCAGAATTAACGCAGTTAACACAATCAGTAGCGCATACACGGCAGTTGCGGTAACACTCTTGAACAATATGGCATTTATGTCTTTGATTGATACCGGAGCCGCCATTTGTGTAGCGTCATCTGACTTGATTACGTTGATTCGAGCTGAAGTCACTTACGGCCGGAGCGCTGCTGTAGGAGTAGGAGGAGAACCTTTGTCTATCATCGGTAGAGCGATAGTTAATCTCACTATAGGGAACGTAACCCGAGCCATAACAATTCATTTTACCGATGATGAGTATTTTTCTTCACAACAGGGTTATAACGTTATTATTGGTTGTGATGCACTGCGACTATTCCCTCCCCTAGTGATGGACCTGGCTCGCGGTGTTATCACAATCAACGGGCAACGTATTTAGCATCGGAGATCACACTAAAGCAACGGTTTCCAATGCTCCTGTTCGTGTTTTGAGAAATCAAACCCTAACCCCAGGAGCCGAAACTTTCATCGATTGTTTTATTGACGCAAATCATCGCAAAAATCCTGACGGATTCTTGATTGATGCGTTGAACGAAAAGTATTCTGATCGTCTTTTCTTAACCCCAGCAGTAGTAAAGCCCAGACAGGTTCCAAAGTTTAGAGCAAAAAGTTTCAAACTGTTAGTGTCAAATCCATCAACCGAACCTATAACATTTTTCAAAAATGCGGAAATTTCTCGCGCGAATGAGGTAGTCGAAATGGACGGATACATGTACGAATCACCTGATTGGTCACCGATTAATTTCGTTTCGGAAACGCAACTCGAGAGCGATCCTAAATTCAAAATTGATCTCGAAAAATGCGACGGTTCCGAATCCGACAAAATTAAATTGAAAAGACTAACTGAAAAATTTTCCGATATTTTTAGCAAATCTCAGTACGATCTAGGGTCGTGCACGACCAGCGAGTTCGATATCGTAACGGAAACCGAACGACCAATCACAGCTAAACCTCGGAAAATGCCGTTTCGTTTTCGAGCCGAAGTCAAAAAACAAATGGATTTACTTTTGAAAACCGGACGCCTAGTATTATCGAACACCCCTTGGGTTTCAAATTTAGTGTGTGTCCCCAAAAAGGATGGAACGCTCAGAATTTGTATAGATTTCAGAGACCTAAACGATGCCACCGTTGCTGATCCATTTCCGGTTCAGCGGCTGGATTATCTGCTAGACAAAATCGGGAAGGTGAAATGGATGTCCTCCCTCGATTTAAGCTCAGGTTATCTCCAGATCAAATTGACCGAGAATGCATCCAGAAAATGCGGGGTCATCACGGAGGACGGGGTTTTTCAGATGACTCACATGCCTTTTGGACTCAAAAATGCAGGAGCCAAATTCAATCGTGTAATGACCCAAATTTTAGGGGGGCCCGAGTTAGAAGAAAACCTGGTTTCCTATATCGACGATATATTAATTTTTACTCGCGAAGACTCTTTTGATAAACACCTAGAAGTCCTGGAAAAGGTTTTTGAAAGGCTCAGGTGTTTTTGTCTAAAATTAAAACCCCAAAAATGCGACTTCGGAGTAAAATCACTCGTCTTTTTAGGACACCGGCTTTCTCCAGAAGGGTACGTCCCTGCCGAAACTAATTTAGACCTGATCAAAAATTACCCGACCCCAAAAACCCAAAAGAATGTCCGACAATTTTTGGGAGCGGTCGGATTCTTCAGAAAGTTCATTAAGAGTTTCGCAAAAATAGCCGAACCGCTTAATGAACTTCTGAGAAAAGGAACCGTATTTAGCTGGGGTGAGCCCCAGCAAAAAGCATTTGAAGAACTCAGAGATAGGCTATTGTCGAAGCCGATCCTAAATTTTCCAGACTATTCAAAGCCGTTTCATGTATTTTGCGATGGATCTCTGCTCAGTCATGGTGCAGCCCTGCTTCAAGAAGCTGATTCAGGCGGTTGGAATGCGATTGCATACTGTAGCAGGTCACTTTCAGCAACAGAACGCAAGCATTCTCCAACTGAAATCGAACTATCAGCAATAGTTTTCGCCATGCGCGCTTTTAAACCATTTTTGTATCAATCAAAAATTGAAATACATACTGATCATAAACCCTTGATACACATGGTAAAAAAGGCGAATGCGGAACCTAAGCTAGCCAGGTGGTTAATAGAACTTCAGAACTATGATATTAGAGTGGTCCACGTGGATGGGGTTAAAAATTCATTAGCTGACGCGCTTAGTAGATTACAGGAGGACCAGCCCAACCAAAACATACCCGGTGATATTGAACTAGATGACATCATCGAGTTTCCCGTATGCTTAAATGTTCAACCCGTTGAACGATTAATTTTCCCCAATAAGATACCGACAGTGTGCAATTTGAGAATGGAGGACGGAACGGTAACCGAGGTAAACTTTAAAAAAAATCTGCAGATGGATCCAGAATTCGGACCCATCTTAGAATGGCATACAAGCAAAATTTGGCCAAAAGAGCAATCAGAAATTGAAAAGCAAAATTTCGAAAAAAAATGCAAAAAATTCGAACTTAATGATTTCGGTGTTTTAACCCATTCCATAGTCATCCGAAATAGAAAAATTGATCAAATCGTAGTACCGGAAAATTTAAGATATCTACTGTTTGAACATTTCCATTCCTCCATCTTAGGCGGCGGGCATTTTAACGCTAGAAAAACCCGTGCAAAAATGTCTAAATACTTTTGGCCTTTGATTCAAAAAAATATCTCTGAATGGGTAGAAAGCTGCGAAATGTGCCAACGCCGGAAAATGCCGAAAGCACCAAAAAATCGAGTACCAATGGTTTCGATATACAATAATACCCTGTTTAATATAATCGGAATTGATTTGGGAGGTCCATTTACAGAAACATGTAACGGAAATAAATTTATCTTGAATGTAATTTGCTGGTTTTCAAAATATTTGGTTTGCATACCTATACCGGATAGCAAAGCAATTACATCAGCACATGCAATTTTACAAAGGGTATATTTTGTATTTGGAGGGTGTTCCGAAATCCATTCCGATAACGCTTCGAATTTTTCAAAAAGTGTATTTAAAGAACTTTGTACGTTACTAAAAATAAAAAAATCAGAATCTCTCCCGCATTATTCGCAAGGTAACGCTGTGACTGAACGAAGTTTCAGAACGACTTGGGACATTTTAGCAAAATTCATAAACGAAAATCAGCATGAGTGGGATCGTTGGCTGAATTCCGCAAGTTTTTGCTATAACGTGACACCACACGAAACATTAGGGGGTGAGACCCCGTATTTTATGGTCTTCGGAAGGGATCCGGTGCTCTCGATCGAAAGCGTCCTGATACCTACTGATAGAGATAAAATTTTGGGTCCCGAACCAGAAATTAACGAATTCAGAGCCAGTCTGTTAAAAAGCTTACGCACAGCATGGAATGCAGCAAACGAAAGTTCAATTCAAGCTCAGGCGCGTATGAAGGTTCAATATGATAAAGCAGCGAAAGATTCGGAAATTTTAGTAGGCGATCGAGTCCTCCTACGAAACTACAAAATCAACGTGGGAGACTCTAAGAAATTTCATTTGCCATGGAAATTTGTTTTCAGAGTAATAGAAATCAGTTTTCCATATGCCATAATAGTTTCGATCAGTGCCCCACAGTCAAAACCCAAAAAGGTCCATTTGAACCAGATTAAAATTTTTAAAGAAACTAGAGGTACAACCATCACGGCACCCGAAATTTCTAAGGAAGAAAAACAAGCCTTAGAAATCATAGGTGCCGAAGAAGTTGAACACCTAGTAGGGTACGACCATGCAGGGCACGTAATTGAACCGAGGGTGGAAGTACCACCGGAACCCTCCCATCTTTACGACCTTAGGCCTAGATTGAAACGATATATTACGGAAACTTAATAATGAAGAACCAGGAGGCCGAGCGCCTACGTCGCCCAAAGGAAATCCCGCTTTGATGGAAAAAATATTTTCTGAAGCTATTTTAATACCTTGGCCATAGCTTTAGCCATACCCTTGGCCTCAGCCATTCAAAAGGTTTCCCGAAGTTTTTTTTCTAGAAATTTTTTTTTTGAATGTTTTCGAATTTTTCTTTCAATTTTTATCCAATTTGTCATCTTTCTTTTACCCAAAAAGGAACGTTTACTGAAAAAGCAAAAATCTTTCGGTGGCACGGGGATCGAACCTACGACTTCCAGACTGGAAAACGAACTTGTTACCAACTGCCCATGAAGGCAATGCGTTTAATTTCTAACTAAATGCCTAAGTTAAAAAGGCAAAGGAAAAATATAAAAAAAATTAAATCTGTAATTTTTCATGAGGGGTACCCCCCCCCCCCCCCATGATTTTGGTGTCATTTTTCTTGCCTCGCTGAGTTCTGTTCAAAAACCTAAGCCGTAACGGGATCAGATTTAAGGTTACGAAATTTGTCCGACAGACAAACAAACCAATACACATTTCTCGTTTAATATTAAAAATAAGTTTTTAGCCATCAATGCAGTCCACCATATCACTAAACATTGATGATTTGAATCTCGACAGTCGACGAGAAAGCCAAGCCAGCGTAGAATTTTGGCCGAGAACTCAAAACTCCACATCAGCACCAAATACAACGGATTCGCGAATCCGTTCGCGCTCTATTTCCGAATTTACAGATATAAATGCGCACATTTTTACATTGGTGGAACCCATGAACAAAAAGAGAAAAACGGAGTCAGCAGAAGTACCAGTGGGACATAAGCCGTATTATCGATTGCCAGATAGACCAAATAACCTCAAGCCAAACTCCAAGAAGCCGGAAAAGGTGGAGACGGCGAAACAAGTGGAAGGCGAAGAATTTCCTAAGTCCATCTATGACATCTACCGACTAGGATCAGTAGAACCATCCAGCGTGAGGTATATTGTCGCAGCCATAGACGGTGCAAAAGCCACAATTGTGCCCAAAAGAGATGAATATGCAGCGGTCGATCAGTACATCCAGAAAGTTATGGCCATAACTCCAGAAATTCTGGGCATCCGATTTGATGAAAAAACTAAGCTATACCATCATGAAAAATTTTCTCGTGGAAGAGTAACCTTTTTACACCCCATGGAAGAAATCGACGTCTTCCAATTCCGTTTCGATCCCCGGGTGCATCGAGAAGCCGACGAAATATGCAATATATTGGATGCCCTTGAAGATGATCAATGGAGACCTAGAGCTCATGTCGTTACAGCTGCACTGGTATATTTTGAATATTAAACAAATTAAAATATAAGAAAATAAAAATAAGTTTTTCCAGGACTAAATGATGCCTTTTTCAGTTTTAAGCATGTCAATTTCAATACTTTTGTAAGGTAAAAATGATTTTGAGTATTAATCGTTTCAATAACCAAATTATTAAAAAAAACCAGACAGGTTTACATGTTGATCATTTGTGACGACGTCTTAGACAAACCCGAACGCAGCCTTATTAATTAAAACAAAGACCTTCAGCTATTGTGTAAGTTAAAATTCACACAGATACCTATCCATTCAAAGGGGACGAAACAGTTAGACCGATTGCCTTCGGCACTTAAGGGATCGCCCAAATTTTATGTCATATTTTTTCGATTTTCGAATTTCATCGGTCTCCATTTTTTTAATATTTTTTTTTACAATATCATTTTAGAAATTTTTCAACGGGTTTCGATTTTTTGAAATTTTTTCTCAATTTTTCTTTTTTTCAACTAAATATACTTTTCAAAAAGAACATTCATCGAAAAAGCAAAAGGTTAAGGCAGTGACGGGTATCGAACTTGCACCTTTCCGACCTAAAACTAACACTTTTTACCGAGTGCACCATGAACTCAAGGAGTTCATAATTTGACCAAATATGTGAGTTAAGAAGGCAGAAAAATGAAAAATTTAATTTAATTCAATTTTGCTACAATGTTCATTTTACGAGAATTAAATTTCCAAAATATCGAAGGTTCGTTCAAAAAAAAGTCAATTTTTCTACTAAGATTCACGTTTGAGCAAAAATCGATTTTTCAAAAATTCAATAAGGTTTGTGTATTACAACGAAAATATACATAAAAATCCAAAATTTAAACACATTTCAAAAAAAAACATCATCATTTTGCATGATTTGTCCGCGTATAGCATTTTCATATAGTTGTAAATTACTGGACCGGTCCTTTAAGGTTACAAAATTCTGTGACATAATGAGACATTTCTTATTCAAAATATAGAGATAACCAGTCAGTGAAAGTCATTTTAATCATCTATAAGAAATGCTGTTGTCTTTTTTCTTGGCTAAAACTGTCAAAAAAAACTATCAACAAAAAAGATCGTTTTTATTTCTGTGCTAAAAATCAATTTATTAAAAAGAGATTTACAGTAAAGTCACCTCACTGAGAATAAATAAACATGATGTATAAATGTTGGTATATTTTGTTTTTCTATATGTTTGTTTCTATAAGTTTAGATTTTGTATCGTTCTTTAGCAATAGCTTATCCGCTGTGATAAAGTTCCGCTTTCCGAAGCCGGACAAAGTTATGGTAAAACAATTTTCGTTTTAGGTCAGAGCATCCAGAGAACAAACGGTAATAGGAATCATAAAAAGCATTCTAGTGGACAAAAATTCCAAAGACAAAATTCCGAGGCTTATAAACGTTTGGGCTTTCGGACTCCAGTTTACCAGAGTATTCAACCAGAAAAACATCCGATTCAGCGATAACCAAACGTGGGCACTGAAAAGATCCAATTTGGTGAATGTGGTGTGCGCAAGATTACCCAGCCATGCTCTGATAGGACATAACTATTATCTAGAGAAGGGACACGATCTCAGTGCTCAGCACGAAACTGAAGAAATGTTGGTTCGCGAAGGCGGCGTTGCCGGACTCTATGTGAAACCTATATGGGTCGAATCAGTTCAAGCCATAAATAATCCTGGAAAAGAAGCAGATAAAAAGTTTGCGCTTCGACGGATTACGGAAGCGTGGTCCGCTGCAAATTTTGGAGCGTGGTGCGAAAAACGGGCGATTTTCCGGAAAAGAAGATTCGATGTGATCTTTGTACCACAACCAGAAGAAGATGGCAAACCTCCACACTCACAAGCTACTTTGAACTTCAAAAGCATGGAGCTAGAACAAATCGAGCGCTCTTCAAAAATAAGAAAGTCTTGGAAGAAAGATGAAGAAGCTGCGGCAAGAAAGAAAGCGTTCAACGACACAGCTAGCCTTTATTCTGAAAACGCGTTTATAACTCTTCACGACGGAAATGGGAATTACGCATTCGGCGTGATAATCCAGAAAATTGCTTCTTTCGATGAGCTTGAAGTACGAATAGACGCTCAAATTTATGGCGTGAAACTAGCTACCACGCAAGAAACCAATCCAGAAGAGGAAAGGAATTTCTTGAGCGAAGTTAGAAACGGCGCTGAAGTTGAACTTGCATTGGCAAAGGACAAGACTGGATTCGAGTGCTTGTTAGCTACCGACTGGAGCGATCTGGTATTCAAGAACGGCATAGAAGACACGGCACAGGGAAGAATTATTCGATCTATTCTAGGTTGCAACGATATTGAACCGAAAGGTTGCCCCCGGGCCAACCGTAATTTATCGATGCCAGAAATAACCGAAAGTTTGAACGACCAGCAACTAGAAACCGTCGCAGCTGCGGCCCACGACGAACACCACCTAATATTTCAGCATAGCCCAGCTGGCGCCGGGAAAAGCTATACCCTCGCTCGAGCCGTCCTCTACTTTTTACTCATGGGCGAACAAAACTCGAGGATACTCATCATAACACCCACGAACATGAGCCTCAAAAATTTGGTAGACCACATTTTGAAGTGCTGCAGGGATACATTAGTGGTATTAGATGAAATGAACTCGAACCCTCAACTTAGAGGTATGTCAGTACTTCTCATATTGTCAAAATGGGGAGAGATTCGAACCCGTTCGAAACCAGAGGATGCACACATGAGGAAGACAACTTTGAGCCTGGTGAAAATGTTGGCCGAAAGAGGTGTTCTGGATAAGCTGAATGGTGATATAAGGAAGTCGGTGGAGCAATACATTGAAAACAGAACGTCAGTATCGCGGAGACCCGCTGGCGAAGTCGAAATGGTCAAATTAGTTGCAAGTGTCGGAAAACCTCAGGTGATTTTCTCCACAATTTCGATGGCCGAGATCAATGTTTCATCGTTGTTAGAAACAAAAGTTCTAATTGTGGATGAAGCTGCCCAGATTGCGGCGACGAGAATGGTATCCGTGGCGTCCCACCTCACAAATTTGATGAAAATGATACTAACCGCTGACCAACATCAACTACAGAATTTCACTGCAGATATCCCATCCGAGATCCTGCGATATGGTCAGCTTTCAATTGTCGAGCAATTGGCGAAATGGCGTCTCCGGACTGCCACCTCAATTAGACTTTTCATCACATATAGGCACCAGGAGCACATCGCATACTGTTTAGAAGCAATATACCGAGAGCTGGGCGATAGATTTGAACCCGACCTCAGCCAAGATCGAACTGGACTGACAAGCACAAGGTTCCCGCTACCAACA
Organism: Acrobeloides nanus; assembly: GCA_900406225.1. Lineage (NCBI taxonomy): Eukaryota > Metazoa > Nematoda > Chromadorea > Rhabditida > Cephalobidae > Acrobeloides > Acrobeloides nanus. The sequence continues at coordinate 951 of OZJO01018485.1, read as the reverse complement.
GAAGGGGCACCCATTATTTTGCTTCATTTGGATGCCATGGATGACCAACAAGAGGGTACATCAAGAGCGAGTTCGATCCAGACGGAAATTGCCACCGAAATCTCGAAACAGCTCGATAAGTATGCTCCAAAAATGCACCAAGGGCTCCTATCCATGTACACGCTCCAAGCAAAGAAAATACAGAAAGCAGTGACAAACACGGCGGCTGATATCACTACGGTCGATAGTTACCAAGGTCGTGAATGCGACGCTCTGGTCCTGACGACGACACGTTCCGTCGACACCGTTACATATGAAGAAGTAGCAGAAGCCGTGCGTTTCGTGTCCGACGACAGAAGATGCCTCACAGCGCTGTCAAGGGGTAGGCACGCGATCTTTTTGATTGGAAATTTTGAAATTCTCCTAAATGGCAAAAATTGTTATAACTTCATCACCGCAGCAGCCAGATTTACATTCCTTTGCGATGCCCGAATATTCATGAAAGCCCTCAAGATGCCACGAGAACTGTTGGAATACAAAAACAACATCCTACAAGTCCCCGGTTTCAAAGGAATGATGTTGAAACACAAAATCAACAAACACTGGCAAGAAAAACAGAAGCAACAAGATCAAAGACCAATTTAGTTTCACTTTAGTTTTATCGTTTTGACTTATTGTTGTTATACGTTAGTGTTATTGTTTTTTATTCTTTAATCGTTTTTTATAATGACGACGATTTAGACGCATAACGAACATTTTTGCTTTCGCTTGATTTTTTTTAAAGTATGACAAACTAAAATGGACAATTTTTTGTATCATTGTAAACAAATATTCCTTTTTACAACTGGTATATCTAAAATTACTCTCCCAGGAGTGAGAGTCGTAAGGGTGGAAGTATAATGACTTGACAGCTAAAAATTTGATAAATCTTGGTGAATATCACCTTCTAATTGTTTTTGATCAAAAGCGTAA
>OZJO01018480.1:0-16626 GCA_900406225.1 Acrobeloides nanus | reverse complement strand
TTTTCTCACGTCGCGACGCTTATCACGACGGCTTCATGACGATTCGAGACGTAACAACGGCGTCATAACGGCATCGCGACGTCACGACGGCGCCAGGCAGTATCACTTTTCGTACAATTGTTTTCGTACGGTACTTTTTGTACAATTATTTGTCGTACGGACTTTTCGTACAGGTACTTTTCGTATGAACTTTTCGTACAAGTACTTTTCGTACGAACTTTTCGTACAAGTACTTTTCGTACAGGTACTTTTCGTACAAATACAAGAGGAGGGGGGCAAAATTACTCACCAAGGGGGCGAAAAGTCTTCGTCTAAGGAGCCATTTATGCGAGGATATACCGCCCCTTACGCGAGGACTTTTGCCCCCTCCCCTCTGTATTTGTACAAAAAGTACGAAAAGTTCATACGAAAAGTACCTGTACGAAAAGTTCGTACGAAAAGTACCTGTACGAAAAGTCCGTACGAAAAATAATTATACGAAAAGTACCTGTACGAAAAGTTCGTACGAAAACAATTGTACGAAAAGTGATACTGCCCGGCGTCACGGTTTCATGACGGCATCGCGGCGTCATGATGGCATCGCGATATCATGACAGTGTCGTGGCGTCATGACGGCATTGCAACATCATGATGGCATCGCGACGTCACAACAGCGTCGTGATATCATGACAGTGTCGCGGCGTCATAATGGCATCGCGACATCACGATGGCGTCATCACGGCATCGTGGCATGAGAAAAAATATGTGAGAGAAAAAAATATTGTGTGAGAAAAAATGGGATACTTTAACTTTTTTTAGAACTCGCCAAAGAGAATATGTCGAGTTGCGACCAACTATATATTGATTTGATCAAGCAAAATGGAATATGGGTCTGGGTAAATAGCGATCCCAACATTTACCGGAACTGGGCTTCAGGTCCACTTTTTTTCAACTATATCAATTATAAACGACGAACAAATTTATAGGCTATCCAGCAAATGATCCGAATGCAAATTGCGCTGTTTTCAATCAACAAACTGGAACTTGGTCGAACATTCCATGTGAGACGGAAATGTGCTATATTTGTAAAATGTCTTTTTGAAGCTTTGTTTTTAATTATTTTCAATATTCAATTTAATAAATTAAAGTCATATGAGATTGGGCAAAAGTTTTTGGACCCGATCGGGACTCGAACCCGGACCAGGCTTCTGGCTACCGTCCAAGTGCACTATCATTGTGCTACCGAGACCTACAACTGATGCCCGTTAATTGTAAATACTTGGCGGTGTACAAATTAAAGTAATAGCAGATTATATAAACAAAAAATGTTGTGCTAGTTTTATTACTTTTGTCTTACTTGTAAATACATTGGAAGACACTTCTGTTATTGAAAGTCGGGGTGACATCTTGTAGGGACTGCGTTTCCTGGGGCTGCGTTCAAGCATGTCAAAAAAGTTGTCGAAAAGTCGAAATATTTTTTGACAACTTTTCGGCAACTTTTTGACAACTTTTTGACGACTTTTCGACAACTTTTTTGACATTTTTTTCAACAACTTTTTTGATTTTTTGACAAGCAGTACCTACGCCGGTTTCGACGACGTCCGTGCCGAAAGCAACCAAAAGACCCCTCCATCCAGCGCCACCTACTGTGGAAAGGACGTTAGCTGAGTCGTAATGCATTACAACTCCTTGTATTGCAAAACGACTCGGTGTAAAACGATTTGAGTTTGGAGGGCACGTGTCCCCGGTGCCTCACCCCTAGCTACGTCCCTGACCCTGTGTACGCGAGAAACAGGTGCAGTCGCCCTCTTGGCTAACAAGGGAACATTTAGATCTACTGCACCCGGATTTTCAAAATTCTAATGTAAGCTACTGAAGTGTTTGCGACATTGCTCGAGTGGTGTGTGTTTGTTTTTATTTGACAAAAGTTTATAATAAGTTGTGTTGAAACAGAAAGAATGTGTATCAAGATCAAATCAACCAAATAAGAAAAAGATTAGATCACAGAACGTCAAAATTTTCGAGTAAACATATGAGATTCCAGCAGTTGTGCTTTCTAATGACAAGCGTCACAAATGAAGTCTTCTTGATTCAAAGGGTTTTGTAAGTAACAATTTAACGCGGCAAAAATCCAGTTTCCACACACAGCTCCCAAACTAAACACGTAGTTTTATTTCACATGTATTAGCACTTACATTACAGCAGCTGTGAGCCAGACATTATATGTCATCACAATCTAAATTTTTATACAGAGTGTTTCAAACAAAAAAACGTAATAGCCCCAATTCAATTGGGGTTACTCAGGGCTGTAGCTAGGTTCAGGTGGGGGGGGGGTGGTAGGTTTGAGGGGGAGCACGGTGGGTTGAGGGGACGATCATAAAAGCAATGTTTGATTAAAAATTTTTGGCATTTTTTCGCAAAATTTTAAGCCAAAAATAGCATAAAATTTGCAATTTTTGGCCAAATATAGGCATTTTTGATAAAAAATTGAAAAAATGATCATTTTTTCAAAATAGGTTTGGGCTTAGGTTTACAATATTTGTTAGTCTTTGGCTTAAGCCAAGAATGACTTAGGTTTAAGCATAGGTATGTTTAGGGCCATCCAGATATTACGTTATCATGTGGGGGGGGGGAGATCCAGAAAATCATAAAAGCTTGATAACGCTAGCACACTGGGGGAGGGGGTAAACTTACCAGCATTAACCAATAAGCTAAGGTTAGCTGCATACCATAGAGAATGGCATGGAAGACACGAAGTCGAGCGATCGACTTTATCAAATTTCCAATTTGTGACCTATAGAAAATGAGTTGAAAAGTTCTAGAATTTGAAGTCTTGGAGCTTACCGATTTTCTTTACCGGAGTCTTGTTTGACTTTTTTCTCGACGCATTCGCGATAAACATCTCCGTTATTTGTTGATTTGATGAGCCCAGTCGTCATATATTCTTTGGAAATTCTTAAGGAAATAGTCGAGTTTTTACCCAAATTCGAATTTGTTTGTATATAGAGACGAAGCCATTTGAAACCTTCATAAAGCGCGCCCATAATAAAAATAATGACGCACGAAATGAAAAGATCTAAAAATGGCTAAACAAGTTCGATCGTCATATTGTGTCAAATAAAAAAATATTTGGCAAACAACAACAAGGGGACGAAAATCGAAAATTTTAAAGGACCAGTCCACTTTTGAATCGAATTTTGTTGAAAAGTGGAAAAGAATGTTCCATGTAAGCCTAGACTAAGGCTAAAACTAAGACTAAGCTTAAGCCTAAGTTTAATCCTAAATCTAAGCCTAAGCTTAAGCCTAAATCTAAGCTTAAGCCTAAGCCTAGACTTAAGCCTAAACCTAGAAATTTTTGTTGAAAAGTGGAAAAGAAAGTTAGAAAGTTCACGTTGGGACAACCATTTTTTACTTTGGAAGTAAATTCCAATTCGACAACCCTGAGGAGATATTTGACATACAAAATTGCATAAAAATTTTAAATGTGTTTGTGTATTGAAGCGAAGGGATTGATGCCGTTTGAATTCCTGATTCAAATCTGTTTATTGAAACGAATTATTTTTAAAAAACCATTTTTACAAAAATCTTAAAACTTCTCCCTCTCATGGTTAAAATATTGAAAAGCCATACCATAGTATGATTTGGTACGCCAAGAGTCGAAAAGTATCACCTCTTCATAACCGCTATGAAACCACATTAGCATTTGGTGGCCGTGTGATGTTTTTTGGTCTAAAACAATCCCCCGTTTTTATTTTTTTTTTAAATAAAAAGTTACCTGTTGTTCCATGCGCCATATGATGGTGATGGCTATGATGATCGTGTATATGGGCCGAGCCTTGGGTGACCGAAGCGATCGTCGTGTTAATAATCTCTGTTGTCGATTTAATTAAAGAAGTTGCGTTCTCCATGATTTGATGGTGGTGATGATGATGATGGTGATGTTCTGACATTCTTCTAAAGTGGACACGTTTTCGTATTATTAAAATTCGATTTTTTTCTGAAAATTCGATTTTAACGAAAATTGTACTCGGTTTCGGTACTTCTAAAGTCCGTTTTCACCGCCAATGGGAGAAAAAGTCCGGGGCGATGGTCAAGTGGTCCAAGGCGCCGCCCGTCCGATCTGGCAAGTTAGGCAACATTAAGCCCGCAGATTCGATTCCGCTAAGGCTAAAATTTTGATTTTCAAAAAGATTCTTTGACAAACAATGGAACAACAAATTTTTGCTCCATTGTTTGTAAAAGAAATTTTTTTGAAAATCGAAATTTTGCCCTGTGAGATTGAACTTGCGGGCCCAACATTGCTTAACTTGCCAGATCGGACGCCTTGGACCACTTGACCATCGCCCCGGACTTTTTTCCCATTGGCGACGGAAACGGAATTTATATAAGGTGCATGTGCACCTTATCTGAACATTGACACGAAAACCCTGAATTTTACCAAATTCGCATAATTCGAGCTTTAAAAATTAGTATAAAAAGCACGACATAGTTTTCACCGAATCATATAAAAGAGAATGTTGCATCAGCATGGTTGTATGGTTCGAATAGGAGGATCAATTTAAAATTATTTTATGCCAACACATAAAACATTCACAAAACAAATATCAGTAAACCATTGAGCTTTATATTACCTTTTGAAGCTCGAATTATGCGAATTTGGTAAAATTCAGGGTTTTCGTGTCAATGTTCAGACACATTCAACCCGTTTCGAGACGGCGTCTCGAAATAGTTGAATTTCCGACTAAAAAGGCATTTTCCACAGTGGGGGTATTCTATATAAGTACCAAGATGTCAAAGGGCGTTAAAGGAGGGTCCAAAAGAGGGCCGGTAGAAAGTTTAAAAAATTTTTTAACGAGTGACCCTCTAGGGATAATTTCATACGGGGAATTGATTGTGCGTATTCCCGAACAGTGAAAGCGCTTCCTTGACCCTTATTCAGGGGAAAAACCAAAAAATCTCATTTTCAAATTTTCACTTCAAAACACCGATCCCTTCCCTGAATCAGGATCAAGGAAGCATTTTCACGGTTCGAGAGTGCGCGCAATCGACTCCCCTCCTAGAACAACCTAAGAATCGATAGTTTTCTCATAAAAATCCGAAAAATTTTGATCTTCGCTTCAATATACCAATTCCTTCCCTGAATCAGGGTCAAGAAAGCGTTTTCAAGGTTTGGGAATGCGCGCAATCGATTCCCCGCATAAATTACCCCTAGAAGGTTACTTGTTTCAAAAATTTTAAATTTTCTACTTGGCCTTGTTTTGGACCCGCTTTAAATAGATTCACTGATGGTAACGAAGTGACTTGATAACAAGTTACTTTCGGCATATTTATAATAGTTTCCATTAAGATTCTATCTCCTATTGTTGATATTCTTGGGTTATTGTCCTCATTCTGGCCTCATAAGAATATGGACAAACATACTAATCTTAACTTTCGGCTTTTTTCACGAACAGTTGAACTTGTTTCTACGCATTTTTTGATCCATGTTAAATACGAAAAAGACATTGCCTCCCACATAAAATAAATAATCCACACACTTCTGGTGATTAAAGTGTGTACTTTAGTATTTGTAAAGGTTAAAAATTGTTTCAAGAAAATTTGTTGGTGATGCAAAGATTACGGAAAATTTTTAGCTATAGCTTAATTTTTATCGAATCATGTTTGTGGTGTTAAAGTTTAAAACACGTTATTTGAGAAAATCGAGCTTTCATCCAATGCCTGGCGCACAAAATTCGATTTTTTCGAATTTTGGAGGAAAAATCGAATTTTCAAGAAAAATATAAGTTTTGAGGCTAGTACTTTTTTGTGCGCAAAAAATACTTTTTTTGTGCAAAAATATTTTTCATCAAAAAATACTTTTTTCGTGCCAAAATATTTGTTTCACAAGGGGACATCTAGATCTGCCACCCCTTGATTTTCAAATTTCCGCTGTAAAAAGGCAGTTTATAGCCTTTTTACAGCTTCCTGACACCGAAGTCTCCCTCCCTCCCTAATCAATTCGGCAAAAAGGCCAAAAATAGGACCAACCCGGCATCGAAGCGTCCGGGTTGGTTCTTTTTTTTGGTCCCCCCTTATTTTAGAAAATTTTCGAAAAAAAACATAAGGGGGACCAAGGCAAAAAAAGTATTTACGCGGAAGAGTGGGCATTTGAAGAACATTTGGAACTAGTATCGATTAAGCGTCGCACTGAACGTGAATTTTTTTTGTTGCGTTTTCTCTCAAATCGACATAAGTGGGATTCGAACCCGAGACCATTAGATTCGAATCCGGGAGCACTACCACTGAGCCAAATTCACGTTAAAATTTGAATTTTTAATTTTGCCTATAATTTATCTTCTTCAAAATTACGTGATATTCTATTATGTTATGCTGAATAACTTTCAAAAAAAATCTTTTGAAAAAAGTATTCCCGTGTTAATCGACTAGTTTCGAACATTCCACTCTTCCTTCCACCACACGGAATGTTGTAGGTGACGATGAGAGAAGACATTCGACACCGGTTTTATGGGGGTACACGACGTACACGCAGTTATGTCAAAAATGTTTACATGCGCGTAAAAATCGGTTGGAAACTCGGAAGCGGCCGATTCGAATCGGTCGATGGGAAACTGCCGCTCGGACCCTCTCCCTCCTCGATCACCATGCTGACCCCCTCTCCCCTCAGTAACCATGCTCGGGTCCCGCGGCCATCCTGGGTGCGACGTCAGGTGCATGGCCGCCCGTTGGTTGACCGACATTTTTGGCACTATTACTTTTTTCACGTTTTTTCATGCAATTTTTCTAAAGTAATAGTTTATATCGTGCGGAAAAGTGAAAAAAGTAAGCGTGAAAATAAACGTGAAAAAAGTAATAGTGCCACATTTTTTGGGTAAAAATTGTCACGGGGAAAAAATTGTTTAAGGGAACAAAGTGGTAAGGGAAAAAATGTCGGTCAACCCGCCCGTTTATTTATTTTTATATGAGTCGCTGTAAACTAAAAGTTTTTCCACCCCCTCCTAAAAAATATATGCTTTATTGTTCGCTTTGTTCGACCATGGCGCATGGCGAAAAAGCCGAGTTTAATGAGTTAGATTTTCCGAGTTAACAATAAAAAATTTTATTTGTCAACAATGTCAATAAGACACAATGGTTACAAGACAAACAAGTTGAGTAAAAATAAGTGACGCACAAGGTAAGTCATAAGTTAATACAATAGAACATACGATCATCAAATGTTTCAAATACATACAGCAAAAAATTCTTCTTCCAAGTACTTCTTCGTCGATTATTCTTTCGGGAAAAATCTAACTTGGCAGCAAAAACCCTTTCGATGTTTCCTGAGGGTTGACTTCAAGAAGAGCCGACGTGTTTCAGATTCAAGTAGCTTTCAAGGCTCGATGAGCCGCAGAGAGGATTTCTTCGGGAACAATACCCGGGGTTCAGTAATCAATAGGTTTGATGACCAAGGTTGGGATTTCCCCGGGGGCGAATTCTTTTTTCGTCTGGGGAAATCTTTTCCCCATAATTACTTGGTTTGAAAATTTTCTCTCCCTCAAACTTGCCTCGGGGGTGCAGTGACAAAGAAGCGGCTTCATGGCCACAAGGTCGCGGGTTCGGGATTCGAACTCGCGATGAGTTCCTGCAAACTAAAGTTTTTCCACCCCCCCCCCAAAATATATGATTTATTGTTCGATTTTTTCGACCGACATGTCGCGTGGCGAAAAAGCCGAATTTAACGAGTTAGATTTTCCGAGTTAACAATAAACCATTTTTCTATCTTTTCTTGTTTCAATTTTTTGTCCAAAACCCGCGGCAGGCAGAGAGCAAACCCTCACGACCCACCATGATCCAAAAAATCGGATAGTCTCGACTCGGATTAAGCTGATAAGAACAAATATTTTTTATTTGTCAAAAATGTCAATAAAATACAATGGTTACAAGACAAACAAGTTAAACGAAGGTAAGTGACGCAAAGTAAATAAGTGACGCAAAAGAAAAACCTACAAGGTAAGTCATAAGTTAATACAAATAGAACATACGAGTTTAATACAATACGATCATGAAATTTTTCAAATACATGCAGCAAAAATTCCTCTTCCAAGTACTTTCTCGTCGATCATTTTTTCGGAAAAAATCTAACTTGGCAGCAAAAAACCCTTTCGATGTTTTCTGAGGGTTTACTTCGAGAAGAGCCGAAGTGTTTCTTATTCAAGTAGCTTTCACTTCAAGGCTCGATGAGCCGCAGAGAGGAATTTTTCGGGACAATACCCAGGGTTTAGTAATCAGCATAACGAAATAGTTCTTCAGCAGAGTTGTTAACGGTATGTTGTAGGTATTCTTCGGCAAGATGTAGTCGTCTCCCAAGATGTGGCGCCGAAGATGGGCTTGCTGTTTTCAATAACTTTGTCGATGAGGGTGGTAGTCAGTTTCTTGTGGAACTTGTGTTTCAGATTCAAGTAGCTTTCACTTCAAGGCTCGATGAGCCGCAGAGAAGATTTCGTCGGGATAATACCCAGGGTTCAGTAATCAACAGTTTTGGTGACGAAATAGTGACGTTCTTCAGCAGAGTACTTCGAAAATGCGCGCGGTCGATTTTTTTATTTTGTTTGATCTAAAATTTTTCGAAAAAATCATTTTTAGCCCAATATGAATGTAACCAATGTCTATATTGAAGATGTCATTTCCTCTTATAATCAACCTACAACTGTGATATCTAAAAAAGAAGCCACTATAAGTATTCACGGAATGACCTGCCATTCTTGCGTTGCAATTATTGAAGAAAATATTGGGAAAAGACCTGGAGTTTACCATGTTCAAGTTTCTTTAGCTGAAAAGAAAGGTATTTATTGACTATACCAGAACAAGGGTTCCTTGTTCTGGTATTTTTTCGGGCACACGAATACAAACACACTCCCAAAATTTTGATCCTTTACGCGCGGAAAAAATCATTTTGGTCTCTCAAGATTTTTTTTGCAATTTTTCACTAAAAATCAGAAAAAGGCCTTGGTCCCCCCCCGTATGTTGTTTTTTCAGAAAAATTTTCAAAAGAAAAAACTCGATTTTTGAGTAAAATTCGATTTTGAGCAAAGATGGTGGTGCTACCTACTTTTTCTTCCTCCGCCCCCACCCCAGGTCGAAGTGAAAATCGCGGCCTTGTAACCGACGAAAGCGAAAAATTTAGGTTGGGTAATATATGACCCTCAGAAATGGACAAGCGAACAATTAGCAGAAATGATTGACGATATGGGATTTGACGCTACCTCAGTTAGCACGAAAGATACGATTTTTGAACCGGACAAAGATGGTGACCCTTATATTTAGACCAAAAATAGGCAAAACAGATAGACTTATAGATGAAACAAGCTCTTCCGCATCAACCAATATCGCAGATTCAGACGAAAAAAGGCAGTTGAAGAAATGTGCGTTGTCGGTCGAAAAAATGGCTAGTGCGACCTGTGCTGCTTCTATAGAGAAGAGTATTTCTGAATTAAAAGGTACAGCCAAGGGCGGTCCCAAGGGGGTGGATTCAGGATAATTTTCCCCTCTGTTCCGGCCGAAGGCTGGAAAAAATCATAAGGGTCCCCCTGCTCCCTTCCCCAAAACTTCCTGAACTCCAGGACATCCACTTGGTAAAGGGATCTTTTTATGAAAATTGCTGTTTTTAGGAGTCCAGTCTATTAATGTAGCAGTGATGTTTTCAAAAGCGGACGTTGTATACGACAGTGCTTTAATATCAGCCGATGAAATTCGAGACTCGATTCGTGATCTGGGATATCCTAGCCAGATTTTAGATGATACGGAAAATGGCTATTCCAAAATAGATCTTCTAGTGAATTTTTTCTATTCAAACAAACACGAAAAAATCTACGTGTTTAGATCAGCGGAATGACGTGTGCTTCTTGTGTTTCTCGTATAGAGAACCATGTTTCGACCCTACGTGGTGTTGTGTCATGTAGTGTAGCGTTAACGACCTCTTCAGCTATCGTGGAGTTTTCTCCCGAAATGGTCGGACCTAGGGATATTATCGAATGGATTCAGGTAAAGTTGGCATTGTAGTTGCAAAATCCGGAACTGGATCCGTTCCGGATCCGATGCGAGTCTGAACTTAGGAAAAATCGGAACCGAAAGAACCGGAATCGAACGTTAGCCTTAAAAATTAGGATTTCAAGATACCCACATAACTTTTTACAGATAAAAGTTTTTTCGATAATCTTTTTGTGCTTGAAAGAGGGTGAAAAGACGCAAATTTTTATGTTCTCACTTTGTCTATAGCTTTTTCCTTCATGCCAAAAACGCCTTGCAAAAAAGATGTCTATTTTCTTTTTAAAAAAATCGAACTTTAGGGGGTCTAAAATCGACTTTATACTCGATTCGACTACAATCGACTTAAACAACTTTTTCTAGGTCACAAAAGTTCAGATTCCCCGCATAAAATTACCCCTAGAGGAGTCAATTTCAGGTGATAAAAAAAATTTTTCGAAAAATTTCACGTTCAGTGGGATACCTAATCAATACTAGAATTTTCCAGACTTCAATAAGTCTTCAGAAGAAAACCGGAACCGAACGATTTCACAACACAGATTCGAACCGAAAAAGATTCGGAACCAATCAAATTTTAGTCGGTTTTGCAAATCTAGTTTTCGTGGATGTCATTTCATCATCATTTAGCCAACTTATCTTTTAGAGTTTGGGTTTTTCGACAGAACTCGCATCGCGCGAAAATCGACTAAAGAAACTCGGCCATGCCGAAGAAATCTCAAAATGGAGGACCTCATTCCTAATTTCACTGTTTTTTGGGATTCCAACACTAGGTGTGATGATATATTTTCACTGGATCGTGCAAGCGCCAATGCATCCCGAAAAGCAAGTGCACATTTTTACGAGAGGTTTATCGTTGGACAACCTGATCTTGTTTGTGTTGGCTACACCTGTCCAGGTTGGATGACCCCAAAGTATTGATCAGTAAGTCACGTGGTTGAAAAATTCATCCCTGATGATTTTTTGTTACCCAAAAAAATCACGTGATTGTGCAAAAATAAAAAATCACAAGGGGGAACTTCAAGTATTTTGTGACGGTCATCGCATGAGAAAATATTGAGGGTATGGGAACTATTACGTCTTTAAAAAGTGTAATTTTTGTGGAAAAAACCATTCAATTCTTGTAAAAAATTGTGCAATTTAAAAAAAATTAAAATTTGCAATTTTATCGGTTAAAAATTATCGATTTTTCACTACAAAAAATCGGGTGGGGGACTTTTGCGACCTCACATATGCTCACCTGACACTTGCACTTTCACATATGCGCCCCGACATTTGCGTCCCAATATTTGCGCCCCGATATATGCGCGCTAATAATTACGCACCGACACATGCGCCCCGACTTGTGAAATATCTTTCCAAAAAGATCGAAAATTTTAAAAACGGAAAAGGGTGCACAAGTCCGGTGCGTAATGTTGGGGCGCAAATGTCGGGCACAATTATTAGCGCGCATTTGTAGGGGCGCAAATATCGTTACGCAATTATAGAGCGCAAATGTCGGGGCGCAAACCTTGGGGCGCAACAATAGGGTACCCAAAAGTCGAGTGCACAAGTATCATTGCGCATATGTGAGGGTGCAAAAGTCCCCCACCTCAAAAATCATGTGATTTTTCCGTTGATCCCACTTATCCCCCTTTGTGATTTTTAGTGATAAATTCTTGACCCCTCCTCGATCACGTGACTTACTGGATCAAGGCCTTAGCTAGGATTCAAGCTGTCCCGTGGAAAATTTAGAATTTTTTGGGGGCCAAAAATCACATTTTTAAGCAAAAATAGCCTAAAATTTGTTTGAGTTTTGTCCAAAAATCGACATTTTGACGAAAAATTGGCAATTTTTGATGAAAAACATCTTTTTTTTCAAAATCAGGAAAATCATAAGTGAGATCAAGTGAAAATTTTTCATTTTTTCAGGTTTTGGGACACATCCCCCCTCAGGCGCCTCCTGGCTACGACCCTGTACTATAGACCCCTTTTGAAAATAAAAAACATGGATTTGCAGATTTTTGGAGGACGTTATTTCTATGTTCGAAGTTGGAAGGCTATAAGGCATGGGAGTGCGAATATGGACGTTTTGATTGTTCTCGCCACGTCGATCGCCTATATTTACTCGGTCGTGATCATTTTGGTGGCAATTATTCTCCACTGGAGTTACAGCCCAATGACATTTTTCGATGTGCCTCCGATGTTGATGGTGTTTATTTCGTTGGGTAGATGGATGGAGTATAAGGCGAAGGTTAGTGGTTTTTATAAAACTGATGTTGTTGGCACTTCTTCAAGGCCAAAATTAGCGATCGGATACTCAGCTACCACCATGATATATTGGTCCAGAGTGCTGCCACGGAAATGGCATCTCTGAAACTAGCTTGGGTTTGGTTCCCCTTGTGTCCAAAAGATTTTGCCCCTGGAGTATTTATGGGCAAATCTACAAACCTGGAGGAGCACAACCAAAAATTCAATTTTTTCAGGGTCAAACTTCAGAAGCCCTCACCAAATTAATGTCGTTGCAAGCGAAAGTGGCTCTGTTGATAACTAAAGACAAAGAAGGGAATATTATTTCGGAAAGAAGAATCGAAATTGAATTGGTTCAACGTGGAGACCTCATCAAAGTGTTGCCCGGAGAAAACATTGCTGTTGATGGAGTTGTTGTAGAAGGAAGTAGTTCGGCCAACGAGTCGTTTATAACGGGAGAAAATATGCCGGTTGTTAAAATACCAGGTATTATGATAGACATAGACGCGTCATAGACATGGTCATTTGGGGGAGGGGGAATAATTTTTTGAAGATAAATATTTTTTGAAAAAAACCAATTTTTTGAAAATAAATCGATTTTTGTCAATTTACCGAAAATTTCATTTTTTCGCTATTTTTCCAAAAAAATCGATTTTATGTCATTCTTACAAGAAAATTGATTTTTTGTCAATTTTTCCGAAAAATCGATTTTTTCGTAATTTTTTCCGAAACATCGATTTTTGCCATTTTTCCAAAAAAAGATTTTTGTATTTTTCTCGTAATTGTAAATCATTCAACTATAGGTAACCACGTGATCGGAGGCTCTGTCAACCAAACTGGACTACTTATAATCGAAGCCACTCGTGTTGGTCAAGATTCAACCCTGTCCCAAATTGTTCGACTTGTTGAAGAAGCTCAAACTTCTAAAGTTGTTGAAAGTTTTATTTGAAACAAAATTAATTTTAGGCACCTTTACAACAAACGGCGGATAAACTAGCCGGTTATTTTGTTCCCTTCATTGTTACCCTGTCAATAATTACACTCATAGTCTGGATTTGTATTGGTAGATTTAGTATGACAATGGTAAAGTACATGGTGTTTCAGCACAACCTCCTCTCCCCAAAGAAAGTTGAATATCTCAGCGAATTTCAAAGATTTTCAAGACATTTAGTGGCGCATTTAGAGTCTCGAACACCTGTTCTAAACGTTTTGCGAGCAGTCTTACCCCTCCCCCTTTAACCATCGATGAATGAGGATTCGATTTTAGCATGGCGTTCCAAATTGGGAAGAAATCATTCGAATGGCTTTCGAATACTCCATTACGGTACTGGCTATAGCATGCCCATGTGCCCTTGGTTTGGCCACTCCCACTGCGATCATGGTGGGCACGGGCGTGGGAGCCAAAAATGGAATTCTTATCAAAGGAGGCGAGCCTCTAGAAGTTGCTCAGAAAGTAAATTTTAGATGTTCAATGGTACATGAAATTCTTTTTTCTTTCTAGATCCGCACGGTGGTGTTCGACAAAACGGGTACTATAACAGAAGGAAAACCTCGAGTGGTGAAAATTTTCACCACTATACCCCAGCAACAGCTGTCCTTGAAAAATTTATGTGCGATTGCGGGTACGGCCGAGTCCAATTCTGAGCATCCCATTGGAAATGCTATTGTTTCATTTGCCAAAGAGGTACTGGAAGTATAGTTACTGGCAAGAGCGAATTTTCACTTGACCCTTGGGGCGATCCTTTCGACACTTATCGTTGAAAGGATTGCTCCACCCACTCCTCGAGCGATTTTGATCTAGCTTGTTTGGAACAATTTTTTTCGACAAGTTTTCAGTCCGTAATAGTGGATCCGGAAGCGCCGAAAAAACTAGGCCCCAATTTTTGGTATCTGACACATATGAAATTTTTGATTTTTAGTACCTAAAGAATGAAAGATGGGCAACTGTAAGCCAATTTCAAGTTTCTGCAGGAAACGGAATAGCTTGTGAAGTTTCTAACGTGCCAAACGTGATAAATACGATTCCAGATTTGAATTCTATTCACGAGAATGAGCAAGAATCTAGTCAATCCCAAATATTACACCTGTCAAGTTTTAATGTTGACGTTGTGCCCATACAAGAAACCAGTCTAACAGATTCGAACGAAAATTGGGACCATCTTGATTCGTATTCTGTTGTAATCGGAAGTGAAAAATGGTTGATTTCAAATGGAGTTTCTATTCAACTACCAATACGAAATGCTTTGTCAAGAGAACGACACGTTGGAAACATTTCTATACTTTTAGCTATAAATTGTACGTTCAGGGAGATTTTTTTATACAACAACAACAGGGACGTAGCCAGGAGGCAAGGGGGGGGAGTGGCGTAATTTTGACTCAGGAATGAGGGGTGCAGACCAAAGAAGGTCGATTTTTACCTCTCTTTAACCCAAAATTTTGGTGTCATTTTTCTTCTCTCACTGAGCCCTATCGATTGGTATAGGCCGTGACGGAATTGGACGTGACGGAGATAGCACAAACAGACATACACACACATAGCGCGTTTAATGTTTTACTTTAGGCAAAGTAGCAGCTGTGATAAGTATATCGGATCAAGTGAAATCCGAAGCTGCGTTAGCCGTGTGGGCATTACACAAAATGGGTATCCATTCGGTGCTGTTGACCGGAGACAACGCAAAAACCGCCGAAGCGGCAGCCAAACAAGTCGGTATTCGAGAAGTGTTCGCCGAAG
This sequence comes from Acrobeloides nanus, assembly GCA_900406225.1. Taxonomy (NCBI): domain Eukaryota; kingdom Metazoa; phylum Nematoda; class Chromadorea; order Rhabditida; family Cephalobidae; genus Acrobeloides; species Acrobeloides nanus. Next base: position 1,670 of record OZJO01018480.1, on the reverse strand, counting down.
TGTTACCCAATCAAAAGATGGACAAAATCAAACAGTTACAGGTAAAAAGTTGTAATTGAAGCACACTAATTTTTCATCGTTTTTTTAGAGAACCGGTCAAAAAGTGGCGATGGTCGGCGACGGTGTGAATGATAGTCCCGCGTTGGCGACAGCCAACGTGGGCATAGCTATAGCCGCCGGTTCGGATATAGCCATTGAGAGTGCACGAATAGTTTTGGTGAAGAACAACCTCTTCGATGTTGTGACTGCAATTCGACTGTCGCGAGCGACAATTCGTCGAATCCGAATCAATTTGTTTTTTGCCTTCTTCTACAACGCGATTGGGATCCCTATTGCAGCCGGAGTTTTCCAACCCGTCGGCTTTTCCATCCAACCATGGATGGCCGCTGCAGCGATGGCATTGTCTTCCGTTTCGGTTGTGTCGTCTTCGTTACTTTTAAAAAATTTCAAGTTGGATTTTTAATAAACAGTGATAGAAAAATGGCTGGGTTAGGGGGGACCGGCCCTCCCCCAGAGCCGGGATCTAGGGGGCCCAAGAACTGAAAAATCGAATTTTCATGGAAAAATCGAAATTTGAAGGGGAAAAATCGAATTTTCAATTCAATTTTTTTGGGTCAGCCCGGTCACCATAGGACCCGATCGGCTCCAGCCTGCCCCTAGAGCCCCAGCTATTTCCTAGAAACCCCAGGGCCCATCCTTTTCCCTAAACATCCCGGGAGCCTGGGCCAGGGTTCCCATTTTCTCGGATTTTATGCTTTTTTTGTAAATTTCTTATGGAAACCCTGTTCTGGACGGTCCAGGCTGAGCTCCTCGATGATGCCTAGGCCCCGGGGAAGACATGCTCCTGGGGGCCTGAGAGACCGTCCCTTTTCTAGCCCTGTTTTAAACGAAACTTCATCTGTTTTAGACCTGCTCGACAATTGAAAACTCCGGAATTCGAAAGTTTTATCAAAAGTTTCGATAAAACCGAAGTGCTCGTCTATAAAGGCCTAGAAGATCCGGCTCAACAAAATGATAATCAGCCGTCGGAAACATTGCATTATAAAAATACGCCGGTTGGAACTCTTGGTGACTATAATTTTTCGTATTATAACAAAATTGGATTTTTAGAAAAAATTTTCCACTTCATGAAACGTGACTTATTACGAAGATCCGAGAAAAAGTTGAAAGAATTCGTTTGAAAATACATATCAGGGACAATGACGTAGCCACAGGGGGGGGGGGGGGTACCGGTACCTCTCCCCTTACGGGCCCAAAAAAACATAAGGGTCCCCCTTATGGTTTTTTAGAAAAAAGGCTTGGTATCCCCCAAAATTTCTGGCTACGTCATTGATCAGGGATGTTTCAAGTCGGAAAATAATCGAATTTAAAACCAGAGATGCCAAGAACATATATTCAAAATCAGAAAATAAAGTCAAGTTAAGATTCACAGTAAAGCACCTAAGTCATAAAGCAAAGAAAGAAGGCATAGAAACAACTAAGCTAACATAGCAAATATGATCAATTGAATACATTAAAGGACCAGTCCAGTCAGTTACAACCATATGAAAAAATGATATATTCGGAAAGATCATGAAAAATGGAGCATTTTTCGTTTTTACGGCATGTTCTGAATCGTTGTAGTTTTCGAGATAATTGCGTTTGAAATTTTGAATTTGTTACAAGCTCTT
>OZJO01018478.1:0-23174 GCA_900406225.1 Acrobeloides nanus | reverse complement strand
GACAACATATAGCCCCGAGGTAGCTTGTCCCCCCCCCCCTCCTTGTTCATGTATGTAGGGTGTTCCAAAAAAACAGCCATTTGAGCATTTTTTGGCGAAAATTTTTCAAAATTTTTTTTTGAAAATTTACCTGTTTCTTGTAAAATACTAAAAAATTGAAAAAAATCGAAAAAATTGAAAAATTTTCGTCAAAAATGCTCAAATGGTGGTTTTTTTAGAACACCCTGTATATGTCTCCCCTCTTTTGAAAGTTTGTTTAAGACTGGTGTTGGTCTATGGGCAAGTACAGACATTGAATTTCGTGGCGCCGTTTTCACAGTTGGTGGCGATGCTAACATTGATGGTTTAGCTACTTTTGCTAGTGAGCTAACCCCGATTTTCATGGTTGTTACCCTTTTCTTCTAGATATTCTTAGCGAATTCAGTCCGAATCTTGAAGGAGTGTCACATGGAATGGGCACAACTGGCATCTTACCACCATATCAATTCAATGTAGCCGAAACTGGAGCCACAACTGACGATATGTATGCTCAGGTAGGTATTATTCATGATTTGGAGCTAGTCCATCACCCAGGGTGACATTACCCAAATCACCCATCATCACCCAGTGAGTGATGGGTGATTGTGGGTGATGAGCGATGCCACACACTGGGTGATGGGTGGGTAAATTTTGGGTGCTATCACCCATTTTTTCGCCCCCTGGTTTGGGTACACCCTTTTCATAACAGAAAACATAGCAAATCCTAACGATCAACATAAATATTTTTCATCAAAAATGGCCAGAATTTTCTAATTTTTTTCATAAAGGCAACAACTTTGGTAAATCATATCACTTCTCGCTATGACCCAGAAGAATTAGCAGAAAGGTGGGTCATGATTTTTATAACAATTGGGACAGAAGAACTATGTCAGAAATGTGGCGAGCCAAATACCGACATGTTGAGAAGAGCTATTATAACGCTAAAAAGAGGCATACCTAAAGCTTTTGTGGTGTTGATAGGACCGGTTTACGTTGCGAAGAATCCTGCATTGACGTTCAGCTTGCTCAAGTATGTCACCAGTTTTAGACACAAAAACATATAGAAGCTAGTATTAAACGCAATTTCTGGCTGATGAATTCTGACAATCATCATGTGGACTATTCCACTTTAGGGGACCCAATACATAAAAAAAATTTCGAAAGCTTTTCTCATGTGGGCTCTCTAAAGTGGAATAGTACTCATCATGAAATGCCACATTTCATGATCATGAAACGTAGTTATTCATATGTTACGGGAAAATCTGTTTCTGAACTGATCAGATTTTCCCGAAAAACAGATTTTCTCGTAACACATACATGGGCAGAGGGGTCCATTTTCGAAAGAAAAAAATGCGAGATAGAGAGTACCCCCAAGTTGACTTTGGAAAAGTAGAAATATGCAAAAAACGAGTTCTAGCCACTATTAACAAAATCGTTCAAAAATCGAAGTTTTTGTGTCCGGAAAATTACTTTTTGAGCTTTTCCACTGTTTTTGGACATAGAGAACACGATGCAGAAGGTCCTATTCGAAATTTCGAAAAACAAGCCCCCCCCCCACACACACATAAATGCGTGCGCACCTATTAGGGTCGCCACTAATGCGCACTAATTGTCTCGACAGCATTTTAGAGCACACTAATTACTCTTCATCCCGAACGCAACCTGCAGCTGCTGCGCCACGGCACGCATAAAATCATGCAGCAGGCTATTTAGCAGCTTCTGTGCCGCAGCGCGCATGAAATCATGCAGCAGGATTTTTAGCAGCTGCTGTGCCGCAGCGTGCATGAAATCATGCAAATGGCATTTTAACAGCTGCGCTACGGCACGCATGAAATCATGCAGCAGAATGTTTAGAAGCTGCTGTACCGCAGCGCGTATGTAACCATGCAACAGGCTTTTTAGCAGCTGCGCCACGGCACGCATGAAATCACGCAGCAGGCTTTTTAGCAGCTGTTTGGTCCACGCAGCTGTCTGAGACATGGACTGACCCAAAGTAAAAAAATTTTAGACCACGATGTGCATGTCTTCGCTATCTATCTGAAACACGGTTATCACAAATTCAACTTATTTGGCGAGAATCTTATATAAAAATAGAAAAAGAGTTTATTGCTAGAAACTATCAAAATTTTGCTTTTCTCACCTTACCATACCTGCGTATCAGCTCAAGGCGCCCAGAACTACTTTTTATTTCCGAAAAGCCTATACTTAACCGGTAAGAATCCATATAAAGAAAACTTTTCTGAACTCAACCAATTCAGACATGGTCACACGTATGCTGCCAAATGGCTTTGGAATAGGCTTATATCAGTAAAACTTATGAAAGAAAGAAAAATTTTATTTTTCATTTTTAGGGTCCTCGTTACAATGTATCAGTTCCACTTTCTGAAGAATTATTTTATTGTCCTGCTATGGTAATTGAAATCTTTGTTGCTAAATTGCTAAAATGATAAGGGTGTATACAAAACCGCTTCCCTGACCCTGATTCAGGGAAATGAGTGTTTTGTATTGAAGAGAAAATCGAACATGTACTAATTTCCCTGAATCAGGGAAGCGTTTTCAAACTTTGGGAATGCGCGCAATCGATTTTTTGCATGAAATTAGCCCCAGAAATATGATTTTGAGGGAGAAATTTCAACATTTTTCGATTATCGCTTCAATACACACATCTATTTCCCTGAATCAGGGTTAAGGAAGCATTTTCAAGATTCGGGAATGCGCGCAATCGATTCCTCGCATAAAATTAGCTCTGATAGGATCATTTTTGAAAAAAAATTTTGGGCCGAAAACACATGAAAAAATCGCCCACATTCCGGTTTTTTTATACACCCTGTATTAAAAAATCTTCATTCAAAATTTCAGGACTGTCCATATTTTCGGACATCCGCCAACCTTTTACAATGCAATACATTTACAAAAAGTGAATATGAGCAACTTCTAGTGACTACAACTTCTAAGTCGACTGTAACAAGGAACTATCGGTTGGAGAGAATGCAGCAATATATTGTTTGGTGGATTATACCGTAAGTTTTTGAAAAAAACTGTGCTTGAACAGGCCTAGTCCACTTTTGGGGGAGTTGATGCCATGTGATAGAGCAAAAAATTTTGAGCATTTTTTGTTTTTACGGCACTACTTGAAAATCTAATCGTAAAAAGTTATGAGCAAAACAAAAAAATTTTCAAACGAGTTTCAACATTGAAACGAAGAACTTGATTATCAATCAGATTGTTTATTGAAATGATAAAATTTCAAAATCCTTGAACATTTAGAAAAAAATAAATACAGCATTGTTTATATCTCGTTGAGACGAAATGACTCCAAAATTATCGAATTTGAAAAATGTTTTGGGTTATTGAAACGAAATCCCTGATTCATGGTTTTCGTTTCAATAACCCAAAATATTGTTCAAATTCAATAATTTTTTGGTATCATTTGATTCGTCTCGGTGAGTTAAAAAACATGCTGGTGTTTATTTTTTCTAAATGTTCGAGAGTTTTGAAATTTTATCGTTTCAATAAACAAACTGGTTGATCCGACAAGCTCTTCGTTTCAATGTTCAAACTCGTTTGAAAATTTTTTTGTTTTGCTCATAATTTTTTACGGTTAGATTTTCAAGTATCGCCGTAAAAGCAAAAAATGCCCCAAATTTTGTGCTCTATCAAATGGTATCAACTTCCCAAAATTGGACTGGTCTTTTAAGGGGCAATTGTCCCCCACCCGTCCTAATGATCCACCATATATTTTTGCCTAAAAATTTTTCACTAAAAATATCCAAAATTTGCCAATTTTTCAACAAAAATTGCAATTTTTGAAACAAACATGTCCATTTTTTCACTAATTTTCGTCAAAATTTTCGACTTTTTTAGCCATTTTCGTCACTTTTTTAACAAATTTTTGAGTTGTTGAAAAATCGAATTACAGTATTGCTCTTCCCCACCCCAACTGGCACGCAATGTTAAAAAAATTTTTTGCCCACTCCATCGCTAAATCTTGGATACCGGGCCTGTGCTTGAAGAAAGCTCGAAAATCCACTCAGAAAAACCCTATATAAAAATAACATATTCGGATAGATCATGAAAAATGGAGCATTTTTTGTTTGTATGGCATGTTCTGAATCGTTGTAGTTTTCGAGAGAATTGCGTTTGAAATTTGAATTTGGGTTCATGTTTTCGCTGTAATACACAATCTTTTTTGAATTTTTTGCACTAAAATCGTCAAATTTCGATGTAAATATCTTTACAACAATTGTAAACGTTTAAAAAATATTTTCCTTTTTTTCGCTAAAACGTTGTATTTTTTGAACCTTTATGATGTCTAACTTTTCGTTTCAATACCCTTTTCCCTGATTCAATGAGAAGCGCAGAAAGATTTTTTCGAGTATATGCTTATTCAAACATATTTTTTTATAGAACAATTGCTTGTGCAACGATGTCAGTTCTATTCTTCGGAACCCTATTCTATTGTCATGGAATGAAGTCAGCTAAAGGCCGATTCGAAGATGCACCTGGTGTTTAGCCAGCAATAAGAACATCTGGAGCTACTACACAATAAGGGGGGGGTACCCATGTGAAAAAATTTTCAAAATTTTTTTCTGGAAATGACCCCCTAGAAGTAAAAACATGCGGGGGGAATCCGAATTTGACATTTTCGAAGAGAAAAACCTTCCCTGATTCAGGGAAGGCTTGTGTTTTGAAGCGAAAAGTCGCAAAAATGCAATTTTTGCGACTTTTCTCTTCAATACACAGAATCAGGGAAGCGTTTTTTCGCTTCGAAAATGTTAAATTCGGATTCTCCGCATATTTTTACTTCTAGGGGGTCATTTCCAGAAAAAAATTTCCAAATTTTTTTTTCAATTTTTGAAGAATTTTTCGATTTTTAAATTTTTCAGGAATTTTAAACATTTTTCAACTTTTGACAAAATTTTCAAGAATTTTTCAATTTTCTCATTTTTTCCCGCACATTTTTACCCAAAAGGGGTCGTTTTAAGGCAAAACTCGACTTTTCGCTTCAATACACAGGCTTTTCCTGAATCAGGGAAGCGTTTTTTCAATTTGAAAATGTCAAATTCGGATTTCCAACATGTTTTTATCCCTAGAGGAGTCATTTCCAGAAAAAAATTTTGCGCCACCCCCCCCCCGCTATTAATAGTAGCTTTGGACAACTGATTTGTTTATAGAGATAAATCCAAAGTAATGAATAAATTGCTTCATTCATTTGCTCGAAACAAACCGGTTTAATGAATGCCAGAGTAGCATTTTCGTATGTAAACAAGAAAAAAATTTCTTATTCATGTCTTAACAATTCTCTAAAACACACCTTAATTGTTCAATTGTCCAACTACAGCCCCCAAACCACACTTGGCTTCGTTATCACTTAGAAAAATTGTTTTTATAATCCTAAGTTCCCGTTTTTTGCTACGGTTATAATCTTATTGTTTTTTGTTTGAGGGTTTTTGCGTTAGAGCGGATGAAAGATTGGATGTGTGAGTGTGTGTTCGGAGTGATGCGACGCAAAAACTATTTATGTTCAGCAGAGTATGAAAGAAGGAAAAAAATCGTGCACCAAATGAAGAGAGTGCATATGAAATGAGAAAAACTGGCGACGTGTAGCGCCGGGTCTTGTTTACAATTTTCAGGACTGGGGCCTCAGTTCAAATGAAATGTTCACTGGCAAACGTTTGTAGATCGATTTTTTGAGGTTGTTTTTACCAAGAAAACAATTGCCTTTTTCATTTTTTGGGAATTTTGGAGCTCGGATTAACACATGGAAATTCAGGGAATTCGAAATTGGGCAAAAGTTTTCGGACCCGACCGGGATTCGAACCCGGACCAGGCTATCGTCCAAGTGCACTACCATTGTGCTATCGAGATCTCCAATTGCCTTTTTTATATGTCTCATTTTTGGCTATGGATATTCATTTTGTTTTTTTATCACTTTATTCTTTGATATTGTTATAAAAACTTGACAGCTCCGCGAAGAAAACGATCGAAATTTTTCTAGATTTTTATCTATTTGGTTCAAATTGAAATAAGGACGAGGACGAACATGTGCGCAGTTGAAAAATTAGTGTGTTAGTAGGCTTTGTTTTGTTCAAAAATTAAAATCAGGGTTTTCGTGTCAATATTCAGGCAAGTTCAAACCTGTTTCAAAAAATATAAGGGTATAAGGAAACTCCTATTTATATCAGGAACTCCTATGTTTTTCGGCTGTCAAAAGCATAAGAGAGAGCATTATGTTTTTTATACTAGAAAATCTTCTGCGCTTCCCATTGAATCAGGGAAAAGGGTATTGAAACGAAAAGCCAGCCATCATAAAATTCAAAAAATACGTCGTCCTAGGGCATAAACTTGAATGAAACGAAACAAAGGTTTGAAACGGTACGAATAAAACGATCGAATAAAATTTTTCATCAAAAATTGAAAAAATGAAAATTTTGAAAAATCGAATGAAACGATTTCATTTCCAGACGGTGTCCGGAAATCGTCTGGAAACGGGTTTGAATTTGCCTGAGTATTGACACGAAAACCCTGAATTTGATCTCGCTCCATTATGTCGTTTCATTTTATATTTGCATTCGTATCGTTCCAAACTGGTTTGAATATGCCTGAATATTGACACGAAAACTCTGAAAATCCTGGTTTCGTTCCATTATGTCGTTTCATTTAATCGTTTCATTCGTATCGTCCTGGTTTCGTTTCATTATGTCGCTTCATTCGTGTTGTTTCATTTGATTATTTCATTCGTATCTTTCCAAACTGGTTTGAATTTGTCTGAGATTGACACGAAAACCCTGAATTTGATCTTGTTCCATTATCTCGTTTCATTCGTATCGTTCCAAGCTGATTTGAATTTGCCTGAGTATTGACACGAAAACCCTATTTCGTTCCATTATGTCGCTTCATTCGTGTTGTTTTATTTGATCATTTCATTTGTATCGTTCCATCCTCTTCGTTTCATTAGAGCCTATGCCGATTTAAAAATTTTTAGAATTGTTCCTTGTTATTGTTAGACCATTCTGCTTTCGTGACAGTTGATGATTGCACAGATTTCTTGATTATAATTGTGTCGTATAAAAGGAAGTCGAAATTTGATTTTTTTTAATATGACCTATTTAGCGTTTTTATTCAAGACTGTAGATCTTGTCTTGTTTATGCTAGAACCCCGTAGATCATCCTGTATTTCCATCTAACAGTGTAAATTTGTCAGTTGAAAAGTCTACAGGAAATATCCTTTTTTTCCTTGTTTTTCATCATTTTTAACTAACGCAGAGACCGTTGCACTTCTATTCTCGTATTTGTCAGTTATTGATTCTTGATATAACACATAACAACATCGTTTCGTTTCACCGTTTGAATAATATGTGCCGCCTAGTTTTTCATGTAAGCTGAAAACAGACGTTGTCAGCCGTTTCGGTGAATGTTGAATCCGCATGTGCGGCCGTTCATTTCACTGCCAAGCTAGCAAAAACCTTAATTATAGTGGGAATCACGCGAATGTCTTGATTTTTTCAATGGATTTTTCTTAGTTTACTTTCGGGGAGTTGATTCTATGAGAAAGAGCAGGAAATTTTGAGAATTTGTTGCTTTTACGTCACTACTTGAAAATCTAACCGTAAAAAGAAATGAGCAAAACAAAATAGTGAAAAAAAATTTTCGAAAAAAATAGAAAAAATTCGAAAGTATTGAGAAATTCGAAAAAAATTGAACCCGGCACTCAGGGATCAATGAAATTTTTCACGGAAACGATTTAATAAATCATTATAAAATTCAAATTCCGGATGATTTTGGAAAAAGAAAGATGGCATTTTTTATAGCTCATCGCGACGAATAAAATGACATCAAAATGATTGAATTTGGACAATGTTTTGGGTTATTGAAACGAAAATTCTGAATCAGGGATTTCGTTTCAATAACCCAAAACATTTTTCAAATTCGATAATTTTGGTGTCATTTTGTTCGTCTCGATGAGTTATAAAGAATTCGTTTTTCTTTTTTAAATAAACCTAATAATTTTTGATATTTTTTAAGAAATTCAAAATTAAATTTCAGGCTTTTCGCTTCAATGTTTAAACTTGTTTGAAAATTGTTTTTTCACTATTTTGTTTTGCCCATAACTTTTTACCATTAGATTTTCAAGTAGTGCTGTAAAAGCAAAAAATGCTCAGAATTTTCTGCTCTTTCTCGTGAAGATCAATTCTTCGAAAGTAAAGCACAAATTATTTTCAGTTATGTGCCTTAAGAGTTCGGACGTCATACGAATTTAGCACAAGCCCAAGAGTATGCTGTTCAAGGATGTTCGATAATGTGACACCATCCATTCCGCTATTTATTTTCCCATTCTGTATATATTTGTGCATAATACCTCAACTAGTCATGTGTAGAAATGATTCGAAGACAACCCCAGAAGTTACACTCGCACCAGATTCTAGAGACAGAGAGATCGTGGAAGAAGCGACAATATCGAAGATTAGTAAAGGCTCAATAACGGTTACCGATACAGTTCCGGATGTTGAAATTGAGAGCAAAAATTTGATCACCGAAGCTGCGTTTGATTTTCCCAAAAGGAATAGCAGGTTTATGGCTGTGATCTCATTCAAGTCGTGGGACGAGTATAGGGATTTTGCAAGTATGTTATTATTAAAGGACCAGTCGACTCGGAAAAAAAATCCATCTAAAAATTATATATTCGGAAAGTTCATGAAAAATGGAGCATTTTTTGTTTTTACGACAACCTTTGAATGGTTGTAGTTTTCGAGATAATTGCGTTTGAAATTTGAATTTGCGTTCATGCTTTCGTTGTAATACGCAAACTTTTTTGAATTTTTTGCGGAAAAATCGATTTTTTAAACCTTCATAACATGAATATTGTAGCAAACGAATTTTGACCAAAAATCGTATTTTGGCCAAAAAGTTCAATTTTTGATAAAATTTTCAATTTTTGATGATTTTTCGATTTTTGACAAATTTTCAATTTTTGACGAATTTTTCAATTTTTGACAACAATGTTCATTTGATGAAAATTGAAAAAATCGATGCAAAAATCGATTTTTCCGCACAAAATTCAAAAAAGTTTGTGTATTACAACGAAGAGCTTGTAACAAATTCAAACGCAATTATCTCAACAACTACAAATATTCAAAAAAATTTTTAGAAAGTACATGTAGAGAAGATGAAATTACGCAAATGATGCAAGACCCACCTAACTATATGGAAAGTGGATATTTTAGCTGGGAAGAAAACATGTTCCATCAACAGCTTAGAAAACGGTCAGCTCACTAACCACCCATAAATATCATCCAACCATTTGTTCATTTTAGAATTTTCCGTGGTGATTTCTTCCCAGAAACGGCCAAAGGCAACTATACCGAATTGCTCAGGAGTCCACTAGCGAAAGAGTTAGACCCGAGGTTATTGATGCCACCACCAAAGACTTTCTGCCTATCCGAAGAGGACCTCGAAGAGGACTTGGCCCTTAAACTAAGCGAGCAGAGTATCGAGAAGAGTATTTTCGATGACATCATATTAAACAGGTTCGATTTTTTATGCCTAAAGGACCAGCCCACTAGGAAAAAACACCATGAAAAAAGTTTTATATTCGGAAAGTTCATGGAAAATGGGGCATTTTTTGTNATTTTTTAAATTTTCATAAAATGAACATTGTAGCAATTGTTTATAGCTAAATGAGACGAACAAAATGACACCAAAATTATTCAATTTAGAAATTGTTTTGGGTTATTGAAACGAAAACCCTGATTCATGGTTTTCGTTTCAATAACCCAAAACAATGTTCAAATTAGATAATTTTGGTGTTATTTTGTTCGTCTCATTTAGCTATAAAAATTTCTACACTGTTCATTTTATGAAAATTGAAAAGATCGATGCAAAAATCGATTTTTCCGCAAAAAATTCAAAAAAGTTTGTGTATTACAACGAAGAACTTGCAACAAGTTCAAATTTCAAACGCAATTTTCTCGAAAACTACAACGATTCAGAACATACCGTAAAAACAAAAAATGTTCCATTTTTCATGAACTTTCCGAATGGATAACTTTTTCATAGTGTCTTTTGGGAATTGTCCTTTAAAAATACAAGCACATAAGTATTTTTTAAAATTTAAAATGCAAACACAAATTGTGCTGCGGTGTTTTGTGTTGTAATAGTGGCGTGGAGATTTGCGAATCGAATGTGTAGTTATTTTTTGTTGCATTTTTGCACTTTAGCAAACACTCTTCATTTTCACGCTAAACTCTAAGCTGATTTATTTCCACCCAACAGACACATCTTTCTACTATCTTGTGCCGTTTTTCCAATTTCAAAAATTTCTTATAAATTATGAAAATCGTCTCACATTTTTTTCCATGCTAACATTTGAGATGAGATTACTAGGAGAAAAGTGAAGGCTAGCAAGAAATTATTTTCATGTTTCCTTTGTAGAGTGTTTTATTTTAGGCTATTCAAGGCACCGAGAGCCAAGAACAGGTCTGTTGAAAAAGATGTGGGTGCAAAACAAAATGTTGGCGAAACTTCGGATCAAGAAGTCACTGTTACAACCACCTCATTACCTCATTAAGGCATATAAATTTTAATTAGGATGAATGAGAAAAGGATCTTAGGATATGACAAAAAAAACTTGAGCTCATTTTGGGAAATTTTTTTGAACACAAAATTTAGTTGACAGGAAAAAGTAGTATGTTTATTAAAAAATGTATTACTTTTATGTACTACTTTTTTGGCTTCGATTTCGATTCGACCCTTTTCTGCGGTCAAAATCAAAAAATTCTTTCGAATTTCCCCTTGTCGAACCCCCTTTCCCCCCCCCCCCGAGTGCAAAAAATCAGGGGGAGAAACCTTGTTTGGAGAACTTTTTGAACCAAGTAGTATGTATTACTTTTTACCCCCAAGGATAAAAAATTGAACCTTTTTTCCTGCTTTTCGTGTCGATCGTCTTCTTTCATCGTCCCCTTTGTTTCCCCATCGTCCTCTTTTCTTTCATTGTTCCCCTTTGTGTTAAAGGATCAGTCAACTTTTGGGGAGTTGATACCATGTGATAGAGCAAAAAATTTCGACCATTTTTTGCTTTTACGGCACTACTTGAAAATCTAACCGTAAAAAGTTATGAACGAAATAAAAAAATTTTCAAACGAGTTTCAACATTAAAACGAAAATAAAACAATTCAAAATGTTGCTAATAGTTTTTTCCCTGAATCAATAAAATCTGTATATTGAGAAGAAAATAATTCAAAATCGTTGAAAATTTAGAAAAAAATCAATACAGCAATTTTTATAACTCGCCGAGACGAATAAAATAACACCAAAATTATTGAATTTGAAAAATATTTTGGGTTATTGAAACGAAAACCCTGAATCAGAGTTTTCGTTTCAATAACCCAAAATAATTTTCAAATTCAATAATTTTGGTGTCATTTGATTCGTCTCGGCGAGTTACAAAAATTTTATTCAATGACTTAATTCCCAACATGTCAACATTTTGAATTTTTTTAATGTTTCATTAAATCGTTTCAATAAACAATCTAATTTTGCCTGTGAGTGCAGGCTTGTTTTTTTATTTTCGTTTCAATGTGTAAACTCATTTGAAAATTTTTTTGCAAGTTTGTTTCAAAATCGAAATTTTTGCTCAAAAATTGAATTTTGCTCAAAAACAAAATTGCGAAAAAATCGAAATTTTTGCTCAAAAATTGACTCAAAAGTAGACTGGTTCTTTAAGGGTTTGGATCGCATCTTCAAAAGTTCGGCCAGTCAGAAATTACGCGTTTTATGAATTATGTAACTACTTCAATACTTGTTGGCATTTTTTTTTGAAAAGGACATTAACTTCGAATAATTACTTGTACGGAGCTGTCCAGATATTACGTTATCAATTTTTCGGATTTTTTTACCTCCTCCCCCTCCAACGTTATCACAATGTACTAGCGTTATCAACTTTTTGTAGAAAGGACTGACCCCCCCCCCCTTCCCAATGTTATCCAAAATGCATTAGTGTTTTCAACTTTTTGTGGAGAGGGCTGACCCTCCCCCCCCCACCCCCAATATGATAACATAATATCTGGATGGCCCCCTAATGATCATGTAGCTTCAAGCCAAGCCTTCTAACAGCCGCCAAAAAAACTTGTCAAAAAATTTTAAACATTACTTTAAAAAAAAATGAATTTAGGTGGATGCGGGGAGCACAAGGCCCATCAATCGGACAATTCTTACCAAGAAATTCAGACGAGTGAAATTGTTTCAAATAAGTTCTTTCTCGAACCCCATATCTCGATATTTAGACAGAAGGCTTGCTTGGAAAACTGCAACAATTATAATTTTCATTTTTTTTGTTGCATTCATGTGATTTTTGTTGTTGAATTTCATGTGAAAAAATTGAGTTCGTCACTTTTCTTTTTATGCTTACCCTAATGTTTCACCTAGAATCGAAATTTGGGTACTCTTCAAGGAGAAAGACCCAAAATAACGTGATAATTTTTTTTAAAATTTCGACTATACTTACAGTTAGTTTTAGGCTTAAGCTTAGGCTTAAGCTTAGGCTTAGGCTAAAGCTTAAGCTTAGGCTTAGGCTTAGGCTTAAGCTTAGGCTTAAGTTTAGGCTTAGGCCTAGGCTTATGCTTAGGCTTAGACTTAAGCTTAGGCTTATGCTTAGGCTTAGGCCTAAGTTTAGGCTTAATCTTAGGCTTGTTAGCCATATATTTTCCAATTTTTTCTAATTATATTATTCCCCCAACACAACGTTTCAACTCACATCAATGTTTCCCTTTTGTTATCTTCTCATGGATATATATATATAACATATAATATGTGTGCTTCTCTCAACAATTTCTTGCCTTGCTTGTTTTTATTTTTTTTTATTTTCTATCAAAAATGATATTTTTGCCAATGTTTTACACAGGATGTCCAAAAAATGGCAATTTTGGGCGATTTTTTCGTATTTTTTTCAAGTTTTTTAATTTTCACCAAAATAGCCCTATAGGGGGTTTTTCTATGCGAGAAATCGATTACGCGCATTACCGAACCTTGAAAACGTTTCCCTGACATGTTTATTGAAGCGAAAATAGGCTAATTCAGGGAAGCGTTTTCAAGATCCGGCAATGCGCGCAATCAATTTCTCGCATAGAAAACCCGTATAAGGTTATTTTGGTGAAAATTAAAAAATTTGCAAAAAATCGCAAAATTGCTTCTTTTTTGGGGCACCCTGTACAATTACAGGTTGCGGAAAAGTTTTTACTAATGTTCACAAGTGTCTTTTTTTGCGGATGAAAATATTGAATTCAAACATGATAAAAAAGATTCAGTTTGAAAATTTACATTGATCAGAAACAAATGAAATTTTCCACAAAAATTTTCGGAGCTATTACACAATAGGGGGGGGGGGCTACCCACGTGAAAAAATTAAAAAATTTTTTTCTGGTAACGACCCCTTTTGAGTAAAAACATGCGGGGAATCCGAATTTGACAGTTTCGAAGCGAAAAAACGTTTCCCTGATTCAGGGAAAGCATATTGTGTATTGAAGCGAAAAGTTGCAAAAATGCGATTTTTGCGACTTTTCGCTTCAATACACAGGTCTTCCCTGAATTAGGAAAGCGTTTTTTCAATTTGAAAATGTCAAATTCGGATTTCTCACATGTTTTTACCCCTAGAGGGGTCATTTCCAGAAAAAATTTTTTCACTTGGATCCCCTCCCTCCATTGTGCAGTAGCTCCAAATTTTGCTATAAAGTACTCATTTTGAAGCAATAGAAAATTTTTCCGCCCTTTTTATATATTTATTACTTTGAGTATGCCATATTTAGTTATTTTTGATCAAATTTTTTATGCGAATGCGAGTTTGCAGTACGGATATTATTATTTTTGTTACAATGTATAAAGTTCGTTCGATTGATACATAAAGCATGATTGTTTTGCTTGCTTCTCCATAGTTGATTCCCGAACACACACCCGAAGCACTTTTGTTCAAAAAGATGAAAGAAAATAAATATAAAAAATTTTATATAACAGGCTTTCTCGCATAAAATTATCCCTAGAAAGTAATTTGCAGAGAAAACGAGGAAAATGACCATTTTCGCTTCAAAAATCCAATTTTTTCCCTGGATCAGGTTCAGGAAAGCATTTTCATGATTCAGGAACGCGCGCAATCAATTCCTTGCATAAAATTACCCCAGATGCATTCTTTCAGGGCGAAAATAGAAATTTTTTCGATCTTCGCTTCAATACACACATCTATTTCCCTGAATCAGAGTCAGAAAAACATTTTCATGGTTCAGGAATGCACGCAATCGATTTTCCCGCATAAATTACCCCCACATGTATTCTTTCAAGTCGAAAATAAAAACTTTTTCGATTTTCGCGTCAATACACCAACTCCATTCCCTGAATCAGAGTCAAGAAAGCATTTTCCAGGTTCGGGAATGCGCGCAATCGATTCCCCGCATAAAATCACCGCGGATCATTTTTAGAAAAATAAATTTTCTCCCAAAATGTCAAAAAAAACCCACTTTTTTTGCGCCACAAGCAAGCAAACGTTGATTTAGCCTAGAAAAGTACAAAATTCAGGCAATCGTTTTAGTGTAGAAACATTATAAAGTCAATATATTAACGACAAGAGAACATCAGTATTATCAACACAAACCAAATTTGTACACTTATAAATTGTACACAAAAACGAAAATTTTAGAATCTTCACAGTTCATAGTCCCATGGATTCGAAGTCGTTCAAAGTCGATGAAACCTAAGAGAAATACTCCTATCATCCCATCACTTCCAGTATTCATGCTTCTCCAGCCAAACACCAGTGTTGTGTGCCAATTCGCAAGTTTTAATGCTCATAGCTTCAAACAAATCTGTGATTAACCAATGCAAGTCATGATGTTCTCTTGTCCAAAAGTTGGCAGCTACCAACACAATAGGGGGGGCTACCCACGTGAAAATTTTTTCAAAAATTTTTTTTCTGGAAATGACCCCTCTGGGGGTATAAAACATGGGAGAATCCGAATTTGACATTTTCGAAGCGAAAAAACGCTTCCCTGATTCAGGGAAGGCGTATTGTATTGAAGCGAAAAGTGGCAAAAATTCGATTTTTGCCTAAAAACGACCCCTTTTTGGGATAAAATGTGCGGGAAAAAGGGGGAATTGAAAAATTGAAGAAATTAAAAAATTCCTCAAAAATGACGAAATTTTCAATTTTCCCCCTTTTTTCCCGCACATTTTTACCCCAGAAGATGTCATTTTTAGGCAAAAATCGCATTTTTGCGACTTTTCGCTTCAATACACAAGCCTTCCCTGAATCGGGGAAGCGTTTTTTCGCTTCGAAAATTTCAAACTCGAATTCCCCGCATGTTGTCACCCCTAAAGGGGTCATTCCCAGACAGAATTTTTGAAAAAATTTTCAAGTGAGTGCCCCATCTCCCTCTATTGTGTAGTAACTCCAAAAGTTGAAACAATTATTTTTATGGGTGTATTTCTGTTGATGTCTATCAAAAAATTTCCGAAAAAACTTGTACTTTTATTGTACTTTTATTTTCTTCTGGGTGGCTAGATTCCTTGCTGATTTCCATTGTTTTTCGATAATAAGAGCTTTTCCGTATGATCGGAAACGACTTATAGACTCTTCTAGTCATCATATCCGCTGCATTATTTATTATTCTCGACGTAAAACTGAAAATCTCACATCATTCAATACTCTTTTAAAGACTCGTGTATTCGGGGAGTGATAAATTTCATCGACTGCCAAAAACAATTTTTTCAATTTTCGCGTCAATACACAACTTTGATTGATTCAGGGACGAATTTTCAGCATAGATAAGAAAGGAATGGAACAATCGTTCAACGCATGAGCAGGATGACCAAGAACGGGACGACGATTGTGCTTATAATTCCCTTCATCGTCCCGTTATAGTGTATGCCGAATTTTCACTGCGTTCATGTTTTCGTTGTAATACATAGTTTTTCAAAAATCGCCAACTTCAAACGCAATTCTCTCAAAAACTACAACGTTTCAGAAAATGCCGTAAAAACAAAAAATGCTCCATTTTTCATGAACTTTCCGAATATACAATTTTTTCATAGTGTTTTTTCACAGGATCAGTGCAACAGAAAAATCGATTTTCTGAAAATAAGCCTATCATGTAGAACTACGTTCACTGATCACGAAAATCGATTTTTCCGTTGCACTGGTCCTTTAAATATGGCCAAGTATTAATAATTATGTGTACGAAAAAATCTAAATCTTGTTTATTTTTAATTTTGTCCTATTTCGTTCTAATCTTTTTTTAAACTGCTTTCAATCTAGATGATTCGATTTATTAAATATTATTTTGTTGTATTTATCAACAAATTTTCGCAATACTCTTATAGTTCGGCAAGGCATTGTTACAGTAGTAATCTCTTTTATTCTTTCTGCGTGATACTCTTTTTTCACTTCCAATTCCTGAATGGCATTAGCTGATAGAAAAGATATGAATTCTTATACAAGGTGAGGAGGAAAAACTGAGATTTTTGTGATTTTTATGTTTGCAGAAAAACTGCAAACACGGGTAAAATGTTTTCTATTGATCTAATTCTTTTTTTTTAACAATGTAGAGAGTTCGATTTTCTATGTTTTGGAAAAAAGAATTACAGGGTGTATAAGGCTGAGCGATAAACGTCCTGGCTGGTCGAGACGCGGCGTTAAACGTCTCGACTTACAACTAAGTCGAGAGAAACTTCTCGAATTCGTGACTCAAGTCGAGACGGTGTCTCAAATTCGTCTCGACCTCGTTTGAATTAATCGGAGTATTGACACGAAAACTCTGAATTTTTCATTTTTTAAAAATACGCTTAATTATTGGGTGTATTTAAACAAAAACGACGGCATTCGTTTATAGCTCGACAAGACGAACAAAACGACACCAAATTGATCCAATTTGAGAATTGTTTTGAGTTATTGAAACGAAAACTCTGAGTCAGGGTTTTGTTTCAATTTTTTTAAAAGAAAAATTTTTTGAAAAGTAAAAGTTTTACCATCGTGGGAATCGAACCTGCGGGCCCAACGTTGCTTAACTTGCCAGATCGGACAGTTGGCTTCTTTACACACTTCGCCAAGTAGCCGATACTTTGGCCCTGTTCCTAATTTGAACCGTACGGATCCGTACTGATCACTGTCAACCGTACGGATGACCGTACTGATCAGTACGGATCTGTACGGTTGACAGTGATTAGTACGGTTCAAATTAGGAACAGGGCCTTTATATAAAGCTGGCCATGAAAAGGGTAATAAACTACTCATTTTTAGCATGCAGCTACTATGGCATGTGCACGAATGGAGGCTTTTCCGTGAATATCGGATGCACTATTAACGCCACATGTCAAATCTACAACCCCAACTATGTTTGCGTAAATCAATCTTGCTGTACCCAACCTTGAGTTTAACAAAAAAAAGTTGGATCTGCATTACAAAGAACCCTTTGAAATAATTTCTGTTATAAAACATTTTCTGACAAAAAATGCGACTGTTTTTTCTGACTTAAATATTGTTCTTGTCTGGCTATTGACTTATGTTGAATAAAGTTTACGTTTCTGTTATAACCTCTAACTAAAGGACCAGTCCAGTAATTTACAATCATATGAAAAAATGATATATTCGGAAAGATCATGAGCCGCAACTAGACTCAACTAAAACCGCAACTGATAGCCGCTGAGTAAAGCCAAGTTGGTTTCGTTTTTTCATTTTTATACCAGTTTTTTTATTGTAAGGGTGCACCCGAAGCGGTACAGGGTGACTAATGAAACGTCCGCACTCAAACTTTTTTGCTTTTTTGCAATTATAGTACCGAATTTTTATATAAAATTTATTTTTACAGCAAGAATGAAGGAATTCAGAGCAGCTATTATTCGAATGCATGAACGCGGAACTGGAAAACGAGAAATTGGGAGACTTCTTGGCATAGATGAATCAACTGTAAGGAAGGCTATAAAACGTTTTGAGGAAACCGGAAGCAATGACAACCGAAAGAGGGAAAAAACTGCAAGAATTTCAAGAAATATCCAGCGTGCTAAAGGAATGACCAAGAGAAACGCGACGACCAAAGTGAATTCCACACGAAAATTGAAAAAAGCGCTAAAGAAGGCATGGAAAGAAGTCAATTTGGAGACTCTGATCAAGACAGTTGATGATTTCCCGAAGCGCTTGGAGGCCTGCATTGCAGCAAATGGAGGATATTTTGAATAAATCTCATTGTTTTGTTGTTTTAAATTGTTCTTTGTTGTGTTTTGAATACAAATAAACTTATTTTTTAAGTACGGACGTTTCATTAGTCACCCTGTAATCATACAAATTTTGACTAGTCATGACTTCAAAACAATTTAATTTGGCCAGTTATGAGCGGCACAGTGCGGGTACTCGTGTGAATAGGAATGATTTAGTGATCTATTTGAAGATCGAAGCCTCCGTGCGCTGAGCCGCAACTAGATCCAATTTAATCCTCGACTAAACTTGAATCACATGAAGTCTATAGAAAAAGTTTTAAACGATATTTTGAATTCATTCAAGCCATTGTTGCTCGTTCTTGGAATTTGAACTCACTTAATACGTGGAATGTGCCGCTTGTTTTCATTTTAATCTTGTCAAATTTCTACTTGCTCATTGAACCTCTGCCCTACTTGCAAATTTCATTTAAAATGCTGCCTCAAATCGATGTTGTGCCACCTTGCTCCTATGATGAAGAAAACATTAACGGCTTAACGTTTAATTCCATTTCGTCTGGGTAAAAACAAATGGAATTTAATTTTATTACGGGAGGCCGAGCGCTAACACCCTCAGAGGGGAGAAGCCCCGAGATCGTCCGACAGAAAAACATTACACGTTTAAGTAGTAGGATGAACGTGTTAGGCTTAATAATCACACCCACTTGGCAATGAAGTTATATCTACAGATTGTCCCCAAAAAAGTGGAATTTTCGTGATTTTTTCATGAATTTTGGAAAAATTTGTTCTAAAAATGACCCCTATAGGGGTAAGTTGATGTGGAGGATCGATTACGTGCACTGAAACGCTTCCTTGACCCTGATTCAGGGTAGCATATTGAAGCGAAAATGAAAAAAGATCGGATTTTGATCGGATATCCGAGGGGTGAAAATCGATTGCATGTGTTTTCGAAACGTGAAAATGCTTCCTTGACCTTGATTCATGGAAAAAAATGGAAATTAAACAGAAATTCAACAATCGAAAAGTTGATCGAAAATTACAATTTACCAAGGAAGCGTTTTCACGTTTCGAAAACACGCACAATCGATTTCTCGCATAGAAAAACCCTCGGATATTCGGTCAAAATCCAATTTTTTTTTCATTTTCGCTTCAACACGCTACCCTGAATCAGGGTAAAGGAAGCGTTTTTTATACTTCAGGAGTGCGCACAATCGATTCCTTCGAATTAGCCTTATAAAGGAGCATCGAATTACCCTTATAGAGGTCATTTTTGGAAAATTTTCGGTTCCAAAATTTATGAAAAAGCCACAAAATTTCCACTTTTTTTGGGACACACTGTATATGTGTTTTCACATTGCGTTTAAAGTTGGTTGGATTTTTGAAATCTGTGTATTACAACGAAAACATGAACACTCTGTGTATTGTTTATTTCAAAACTTGAGCACTAAATGTAATATTAAAAAAATCGACAACAACAAATATGCATAAATAGAAGTGTAATATATCAAGTGAAATGGACCCCTACATCATAAAAATATAGCCGAATATAATGCTTGATGAATTGGATCAGTGGTGGTCTTTTTTGCATCCGACTTAAAGGGGGAGGGCCGATTGAGGCGAGTTATCGCAAAAAAATTTTTTGCGATAACTCGCCTAAATCGACCAGGGTCAACTTTGCGCAACAAAAATTTTTTTGAATTTTTGCAAAACGACTTTTCTAGAGGCAATTTTATGAGAAAAATCGATTACGCACATTCCCGAAGCTTGAAAATGCTTCCCTGACTCAGGGAAATAAGAATGTGTATTGAAGCGAATTTTCATATTTTCGCTTCAATACATACTCTTATTTTCCTGAATCAGGGTCAAGAAAGTATTTTCAAGCTTCGGGAATGCGCGCAATCGATTTCCCGCATAAATTTACCCCTAGAAAAGTCATTTTTGCAAAAATTCCAAAAAAAATTTTTCGGTGATGCTGCTGCAAAGTTTACTCCCTTTAAGGAAACATTCAAAAGGCCACTATCATTATTGGTAGTTCAAAGGCTGGTTCACACGTTTTGATCAACTTTTCTTTTAAAATTTCAAAATTGCATTGAAAAAATTTTGGCCCCCCCCCCCCCCCCCATCTGGAATCTAGTACCACCACTGAAACAGACTAATACTAAAAGCTGTAGAATAGGGATGCACAAATTACACAACTTGTAATTGGCCAGAAATATGCGAATTTTGAGCACGAATATAAATTGTTCATTCGGGTGGAGGGAGGGGGGGGGGGGGGGGGGGGGGGTAAATTTGTCTCCTTTGTCATAATAAACAGCATAAAAGCGTTTCCTTGACCCTGATTCAGGGAATGGATTCGGTGTACTGACGCGAGAATATCATCGAGCTCAAAATTCGCATATTTCTGGCCAGTTACAAGGATTGTCACTTCTTGTAACTTGTGCATCCGTATAATGTACAGGGTGCGGCAAAAGTTCCCGTGATTTTTTGAATTACTGCATATAGTATTTTGACCATAACTCTTTAACCTTATATCCAATTCCGATGATCTTGGTGTCATTGGATAGCTGTAAGTCAAGTTATCTAAAGACACCAAGACCATCGGAATTGGATATAAGATTAAAGAGTTATGGTCAAAATACTATATGCGATAATTCACAAAATCACGGGAACTTTTGCCGCACCCTGTAGATACATATCCTATAAAAATTTTATGTACAAAATATTGAAAATTATATTACTGAGCAATTTTTCTGCACTTAAGTAAGCTAAAAGATTAGAACCGGCATATAAACAGAATAGGAAAAATGCAGGGTGTTAAAAAAGTCGACCTAATAAACGAAAAAAATTTAGGCAACAAACCTGTGGGACATGTATTTTACCCATGATCAAGCCTTCAGAGGCGGGAAAATCAAACTCAGTATATGCTGAGCTTGTTTCCCGTCAACATTCATCCCTTCGTGGTCGTGTTGGCGGGAAAATCAAGCTCAGTATATGCTGAGCTTGTTTCCCGTCAACATTCATCCCTTCGTGGTCGTGTTAGCGAGAAAATCAAGCTCAATATATGCTGAGCTTGTTTCCCCGTCAACATGCATCCCTGCGTGGTCGTATTGGCGAGGAAATCAAGCTCAGTATTCAGTCAAACCTCCGTTTTATGATACCTCGATTTAGTGACAGCGACCACGCTGGGATTCCGGCGGGAAAATTAAGTATCTATAGCAAGTCGATTTATTTATACACCAAATTTTCCCGCTAACATCCCTGCGTGGTCGCTATGTCCCCCGCCATGTGCCATAACACGGAGGTTTGACTGTATGTTGAGCTTGATTTTCCCCACCAACATGCATCCCTGCGTGGTCGTATTGGAGGGAAAATCAAGCTCAGTATATACAGAGCTTGATTTTCCCCCATCACATGGGTCATTTTCAAAAAATTTTTTTTCGAAAAGTGGGTCCCTTGTTCCGAACTAGTGCCAAAATATGTCATGTTCTGTGAAAATGAAAGATAAAAACCTAAGGCAACATTGAGATTGACAACAACAAAAAAATATATAGCAATAAAAAATTAAACAAATTTCATATCGGCTCGACCCTTCTCAGCCTCCTCGACATGTATCTGTCCACGATTTCGTAGTTGATAAGTCCCTAAAATTTCAAGATGAATATTTTCGAACCCCCTTTTATAAAAATAATATCGATTTTCCTAAAATTGTTCAAATGACAGACTTTCAGCTTCGCGTTCTTTGGCCATCCGCAGTCGTCGATAGCTTTGTCGTAGGCGATCGGCTGCTGAAGTTGTTAGTGAGTTCGGATGCGATGAGCTGACTCCTGCTTGGAACGCACGAATTACACGCATCTAAAATCATCGACACAATGTAGGGGTCATGCAAAGCAAAAAAAATTAATTTGAGCCAATAGTTTAAATGTACAGCGTGGGTTAAAAGTTCGTGATCACTTTGAAATTTTATGCTAGACTCCGTAAAAAAATTTTTTCCAAATTTTTTTTCAGATTTTAAAAAAGTTTGTTGAAAAACAGTGATCCCTAAAAAATCATCAAAAAATATTTTCAGGGTCTCATGCTACGGCGATTGCAAGATTTTGATCCAAGTTCGAACTACATAACACAAAAGCTGGAGCTATTGTGGATCAGGGTGGGATCACCCCAGGGTCACAAATCGAAAAAATTTTCTAAAACTTTTTAAAAATGCCATATTTAGGGGTAATTTTTAAAAATCGATTGCGCGCACCCCTCGAACCGTGAAAATGTTCCCTTAACCCTGATTCAAGGAAGAAATCGGTGTATTGAAGCGAAAATCAATTTATTTATGTAAATACGTATCCCTTTCCTGAATCAGGGCCAAGGAAAAGTTTTCACGGTTCGGGAATGCGCACAATCGATTTCCCGCCTAGACAAACTTAAATCGATGGTTTTCTCATAAAAATCCGAAAATGTTTGATTTTCGCTTCAATACACCCACTCCAATCTCTGAATCAGGGTCAAAGAAGCGTTTTCATGTTTCGAGAATGCGCGGAATCGATTTCTCGCATAAAATTACCCCTAGGAATGTATTTTTTAGAAAAATTTTTTCAGAGAACGGGCTCTGATTGTTACCCCCTTCCCTTTAAAGCGAAAAAGATGGGTCAAAACCTTGCAACCGCTTTAGCAAGAGACTCTGAAAATATTTTTTGATGATTTTTTGGGGATCACCGTTTTTCAACAAGCTCTTTCAGAATCTGAAAAAATTTGCCTTACGGGGTCTAGCATGAAATTTCAAAGTGATCACGAACTTTTAGTGCACCCTGTACAGTGTATGACGCAAAAAATGATTCGAAACTAAAATTCGCATTCCTAGTGCATCAATGTCCTATTCTAATACTTTGAGTGATAAATGCAAAAAAAATTTTCTTAAAAAATATATAAAAATGGATGCGTACTTATTTTTATGGGTTATTATTACAGGGTGAGTAAAAAAG
>OZJO01018477.1:0-12972 GCA_900406225.1 Acrobeloides nanus | reverse complement strand
CACTGTAAGATACAGGGGGGGGGGGGGGCAAAAGTCGTTGCGTAAGGGGCAAAAGTCCTCGTCAAGGGGGCAAAAAGTTCTCGCCTAAGGGGTAAAAGCCTTCGCTAAGGAGGCAAAGCCAAGGAAAAATTGATTGTTATATCGCTAGCTAGCTTGTTAGCGCTATAACAATCAATTTTTCCTTGGCGAAGACTTTTGCCCCTTAGACGAGGATATACTGCCCCTTACGCGAGGACTTTTGCCCCCCTTGTATTAAATCCGATAATTGAATATAATTAATTTAAGCCAACAGCATGCAATCCTAATAACCAAACTACTTTTACTAATTGTACTGCAATGTATCAAGATGTATATGCAATGTTTAACGCTTATGTTCCTGTTTATGGGCATTACGTGTTCGTTGAAACACCGGAATATACAGTAATTTTCCATGATTATTCTTTCAATATCCTTAAATCGAACGTGGCTAAAAAGATCGATTATTAGACTAGCCCTTTATAAATTTACTAGTGCTAGGTGTACCGTAGTCTATATGGGACGCGTTACAGCAACGTATGGACTTTCCGGTTTCTATGCAATCTATAATATTAAAGGGGGCGACATTTAAAGACTAATCCAAGAAAAAAATTTTCTAAAAAGATCATTTTTAGGGGTAAAATCATGCAAGAAATCAATTGCGAGCATCGCTGAAGCGTGAAAATGCTTCCCTGATTCAGGGAAAAATTGTGCTTTTGAAGCGAAAATTGTCATTTTTCCCATTTTCAAAACCCAATTTTTCCCTGAATCAGGGTCAGGGAAGCATTTTCATACTTCGCGATTTCTCACATAACCCCCTCCCCTAAAATTTTCAAAAGTAAAAAAAAATCATAAGGGTCTCCCCTTATGATTTTTCACAAAAAATGACCAAATTTTCATATTTTTTCTACACAAATTTCCCATTTTTTCAACAAAAAAAGTAACTTTCTTAGCATTCTCAGCTTAAAAACAAGTATTTCTGAAAAAAATTTCGAACAGCGCCGCAGGCGCTTTTTGTTTCAATGTACACATTGCTTGATGCAATAAAAAGTTCTGTGGTAGCCAAAACAAAAGTCCAACTATACACGTGTGTTTCAAGTAGAAAAATGTCTGTGTCTCGAGCTTTTTATTTCCAAAAAACACCCATATAGGGGTAATTTTATGCGAGAAGTCGATTGAGCGTATTCTCGAACCCTGAAAATGCTTCCCTGACCCGATTCAAGGAAAAAAATGAGTTTTGAAGCGAAAACGAATAAAATGTCAAATTTTCGCATGAAAAACGGCTATTTCTAAAAAACAC
This sequence comes from Acrobeloides nanus, assembly GCA_900406225.1. Classification (NCBI taxonomy): domain Eukaryota; kingdom Metazoa; phylum Nematoda; class Chromadorea; order Rhabditida; family Cephalobidae; genus Acrobeloides; species Acrobeloides nanus. The sequence goes on along the minus strand of OZJO01018477.1, from coordinate 11,657 downwards.
CCATATAGGGATAATGTGGGGAATCGATTGCAATCATTTTCAGAGCGTGAAAACGCTTTTTTAACCCTGATAAGGCAATTATTGCTACAAACTACAACATTTTTACTACTTCTTACTACAAACTATAAATTTTTTCCGACCGAGATCGGGTCTCGATCTGTGCCTCCCTTTAAATGAATAGAAAAATGTACCCGAGTAAAATTTTTCAACGATTCTTTTTTTATTCGTTAGAGAAGATATAGTAGCATAAATCTATGTGATGATTTGGCATAAAATTTTTCCTATCAAATTTTGTGACTGTTTTACTGAAAAATAGAAATTTTTTGACGTGGCCCCTTTTTCTAAGGCTAATTTTTCAAGATAAAAATCTTTTTTAATGCGGTTTTTTTTCACTAGTGAGTTTTTAATATCATAGAATTTAATTCTGAACTGGATTTGGATCGACTTTCTTATGAATTTATCGAGTTATACAAATGGGTGGTCATGCAACTTCAAAGTAATAGAAAAATGTACCCGAGTAAAATTTTTCAATAATCCTTTTTTTATTCGATAGAGGAGACCTAGTAGTATAAATCTATGGGATGGTTTGGCGTAAAACGCTCTCTGTGATTTTTTAAGGCACTTCAAAGTTCAAAATAGCCAAGAAAAAATTTTTTAAGTTATGTAGAAAATCACAGCGAGTGTTTCAGAAGACAAGCATACATGCGCATTTGAGATCTAATGTTACCCTATCTTTTACAAAAAGAATTATTGAAATCGGCTTGAACGTTAAAAAGATATGCCAAAATTTATTAAACAGTCACAGACTTTTTTCCTTAATTATGTATGTTGAAACACACGTGCTATAACAATGTTTTAAATCATTCAATTTTTAGTTTCAAGATATTTTGAATAGTTTCAATAACTTAACTGGTCTACTATTGGGAGTTTCAGTTGTATCGTTCTTCGAAATAATTTCTCTCATTGCTAATTTATCACATGTGTTATGTACGAAAGCGCCTGTGAAGACAACATAGATGAGGATATCAAAGTAGCTGTTGGCGAAGCATAATGAACTTTGATATCATCAAAATTTAATTTTCATTTTTTTATTGTAAATTATCAATAAAAATATAAAATATACCGGATGAGCAAATTTGTGTGGCGCTTTATTTATCTCATAACTTGTAGTTCCTAGACCGACACATCAGTGGCGCTATTTTTCATTACTCCTTTCATTTCTCATTCTTTTCAGCTCAATACACACCTCTTTTTTGAATCAGGGTGAGTGAAGCGTTTTCTAGGTTCGATAATGCGCGCTTCAATAAATAGAGCCCCAATATAAGTTAATTTGGTGACAATTTTAAAACTTGAAATTTCAATTTCTAGACTTACATGCCTTCGGCATTAATATTGGTGATACCAAGATCGACTTACCCATTGACTTTGTCGATTTTTATTTTCTAAAAAATAGTTTTCTTGACATCTTTGCAAACACAAAATGAGGCAAAAAGAAAAAGCTTTTTTTTGGTCGAGACGCTGGAGTTTTCTCAGGAGATTGTGCGAGTTTTCTTTGAGAATGCGCGAGTTTCGCTATTTTCGAAAACTTCTGGCGTGAGTGTTAAGCCATATAATGAAAAAATACTTTTTTGAATTTTTGAATTATTTTATTGTAAATATTTTTAAAATAAATAAAACATCTAAATTTTTGATCTTAAATGATATACTTCATCCTAGTCTAGAAAAGCCGTTATATGAAGATCCGATTTAACAATAAAAAGCTCGTTGTTTATTTGTTGGGGTTAGGCTTAAAGGACCAGGCCAGTCAGTTATAATCATATGAAAAAATGATATATTCGGAAAGATCATGAAAAATTGAGCATTTTTTGTTTTTACGGCACCATCTGAATCGTTTTCCCCATCGAGATAAATTCATTTGAAAATATGAATTCGTGTACATGTTTTCGTTGTAATAATCAAACTTTTTTGAATTTTTTGCGGAAAAATCGTAAAAAAGCATCAATCGACAGAGACTTTTATGCTGAACAACTTTGCTAATTGAAGTTTGCTTAAAAAATTATCTTCTCCGAACAAAAATGCAAAGTAAGTTTAAATTCATACAGGGTTTTCGTTTCAATATACAAAAATTCCAAAATTTAAATTTTTTTTGCATTTTTGATAAGAGAAAATAATTGTTTACGCAAACTTCAATTGTTCAAAATTTTATTTAGTTTTTTTAAAAAATAATGATCATAGATTATAACAAATTACATAGTATGAACATAAAAATTGAAAAAATTATCGTGGTTGTGAACATATTAGGATTTGTTTTAGTTGTAGTCGAAGTTGTAGTACTGGTAGTAGAAGTTGGCATTGTTGATGTAACAGTAGTAATGGTTTCATTTTTATTGGGATCAACGCAATAAACTTCTCCTTGAGTCACATCTCTTATAAAATCGCAATAGGCGGAAGTGCGCATGTACCACCCTAAATTTCATCATCAAAATTTATTTAATTGAGCACCCCGTACTTAATGGATCCATTCCAGTAGGTGGATATGTCAACATATTTGAAAATATTCCTGTCAAAAACCATCGATTTGAACCATCAGGAGCTTGTAAAGGTCCTCCATAATCACCTCGAGCGCCACCAGATACATTGGTTCCGGCACACAGGGTTCTGTTGGTAAGCTGATCGAGAGGAAAATGTGATTCTTGACTAAAATTGAGAAATTTTGTTTTTTCACGTCGCCGCTCGAATTTCTACTGATCTAGACATTCTTACCTGCACACCGTATTATTAACAACAGGGACAAAAGCTTGTAACAACATTTGGTAAGTTTCATTAAAAGCAGGTCCATTCGTTGCTGTGAAACAATTTATTGAATAATAGCCCCATCCTGTCACAAAATTCGTTCTATTAGTAAGATCTTCATCATGCGTAGGGAGACATATAGGTTGGATAGATTCGTTAAAAGTCACTTTGTTTATTAACTAAACAAGAACGACTACTCCTTTAGCTAGAGTTATAACCTTGCCTGAATCACAGCAATATTATTTAGAAAATATGAAGAATTATATTCAGGGTGAATCGTAACTTTAAAAACGTTATAAGGAGTTCCTTTCATTTGATCAACAATACCGAGTTTTACTTGAATTTGGGTAGCATTTCTAAAATGATAGAGCGGCTAAAGGATTGGTACAAAAAAGATTACGTTACGCAAGACGCAGAGGTGAGTAAGAATTCATCCGAGATCAGAGTAGCGCCACAAATAAATTGATGGCCATCGTTGTAGGTTAACCAAAGTAAGGCTTGCCAGGGATATTCGCCAGGTATGGTGTAACAACCTCCATAGATCTATAAAAAAAGTATAGGCATGTCTAACAAGGAACTTATTGAAATGATGGTTACAGAAACGACTAAGCAGTGTTGTAAGACCCTCCCCAACCCTCATCCAGATGTGGAGGGACCTAGCAACGTGTAAGGATTTTGATGGATACATATCAAAAAAAAGAAAAAAATCTAAGCCTTAACCTAAAACTAAGCCTATGCCTCTCAATTCCCATCAAAAAGCTATTATAAAATTTTTGTATAACTTTTAACGAGTTCGAAAAAAGTCTCCTAGTAAAAATTTCATCTTACATCGTTTGATGGCTTCTCAAAATATCCATTTACGGTACCATTTCCTCGAATTCCACAAATAAACCCTGTTACAAATGGACAAAATAACAAAATAAGACTTATAGTTATTGTAGAGCGCATAGCTGTCAGTCTTTTCCTATAAAATTTTCGTTGATTATTCACTTTTATATTCATTTTATTGCATAAAGATATGACGTGTTTTTTGGTGCTTCTTTTCGGTCTTGTCATTTATCGACTATCCCTATTTTTGGAGACAAGGGCTAATTCTTAAAATAGATTCTTTTGCTAAATGCTTCTGATTAATGATTATAGTGAACTTTCATGGTCGCGTGGTCTTTTAATGTTTATAGTTTAATAAACTAGCCCAATTTCCGACGATTTTCTTATCACTGGCACATTTTACTATCTTCTATTGTAAAAAGGACTCGAAGAAGACAAAAGAAATCCTGGTTAAAAAAATTTTTTATATGCCAGATCATCGAATTGAAGTTCACTCACTACCACGTTCATACATGAGCAAGGTGGTGAGACAATCATCAAAATGCGTGGATCCCGGGGAGGGGGGTAGTTTTTTCGAAAATTTTCAAAAAAATTTCTGAAGGGGATCCACGCGACGCGTGGATCCTCTCCAGGTCCACGCTTCGCGTGGACTCCTCACTCCATTGCGTGGATCCCTCCCCAAAAATCAAAAATGCGTGCGTGGATGTGCTGAGACTGTCGTGCCCCTTGCACACGTATGTCAGGGATATGCGCAATCGATTCTCCGCATCGACAAACCCCAGAAACGAGTATTTTCATATAAAAAAACTAATAAAATTTATTTTCGTTTCAATACATTAAAAAAGGAAAAAAACTTGCATCGGCCGGGAATCGAACCCGGGCCGCCCGCGTGGCAGGCGAGCATTCTACCACTGAACCACCGATGCGATGACGATTATTCTCTCATGAAAGATAGTCAAAGAACCATACAAACCCCAGAAACGAGTATTTTCATATAAAAAAACTAATAAATTTTATTTTCGCTTCAATACACTAATCTTGAATCAGGGACAGGAAAGCATTTTTAAGCTTCGGGAATGCGCGTAATCGATTCCCGCATCGAATAACTCCTAATAAGGTCATTTTTAGTAAAAATTTACTCCCAATTTTTGGTATAATATCGTTATAATAACTAAAAAATTGAAAGGTTAAAATAAAAATTTTGGTCCTGGGTAAAACTTTTAGGTGGCAAAAATTAAAATTTATACCCGACCAAGTTTTGTCACACTGGGCAACTTTTGTTCTTGCTCTTCCAGATGTACACCTCTAGACCCGATTTCAGAAGCAACCCGAGCGGGCGACATTCCTCTGCGTCCCACAGCCAGGGCTCCCATCGAGAATTCGTAATTTTAAGCATCCAAAACCCCAAATTAAGCATTTCGGGTAAAAATAATCACGAGTAGGCAAAAAATTAAGCATCAAAAATCCAAAAGTAAGCATTTACGTTAAAAAAAAGTAAGCACAATACTTAAAAAGTAAGCAAAAATGCTTAAAATAAGCACAAAATGGGAGCCCTGCCCACAGCGGTGGGCTGCTGCTGGCCGCGGTGGGCCCCTCAACCAGCAGATGGCCCCATCCATGGTCCGCTAGTTTTGTTTCTAGAACCGGACCCTAGTCTATACGGCGCCGGACTGTTTGGGGACGGACTTTTGGGAATATGACATTTGGGGATGGACTTTTGGGGACGGACATTTGGGGACGAAGAAACATATGACGAAGGTAAAATAATTTCAGAATGAAAAATATGAGACACTTAAAGCTTTCTGTATACATTTAAACCGTTTCTATATGTATAATAAAATTGTATTTTAAAAAAACCTCAATTTCGTCCCCAAATGCCACATCCCCAAAAATTCGTCCCCGAATGTTCGCCCCCAAACAGTCCGGCGCCGTCTATACCACTGCCGCACCTATATGATGAAAGACCTGTGCCTTAGCCACTCAACCACGTGATCATCACGTTGTGAAAATGGAATCATCAGTTTTGAAAATGAATTCAAAAAATGAAAACATATTAAAAATGGAATATGTCTCCATTTTTTGAATTTTTAATATATAATTTTTTTGTTTTCCTATATTTTAAGCTTTTCAATCAAAAATCTGCCATTTCATCAAGCTTTTACAATAAGCAACATGCCGTCTCCGTGGGGAATTTTCATGTCATTCATCTAAAACTGACCCGAAGTGACCACGCGAGAATCTCATTAACCTTTCAATCAGAATGTTGCGTTTTCGGCTGCATCAAAAAAGGAAATGACAGAAAGATAAATTAGTCTCGGAACCGGCAAAAAATGGCAACAAAATTGATTGGTTGAGGAAAAAAAGCGGGGAAGATTTTGATGAGAATTAAAATTTTGAGTTTAGATAAAAGATTTTTTTAAATGTGCAAAAAATAAATCCAAAAAATTGCATCGGCCGGGAATCGAACCCGGGCCGCCCGCGTGGCAGGCGAGCATTCTACCACTGAACCACCGATGCGATGATGATCATTCTCTCAAAAAGATAGTCAAAGAACCTTGTTTACATTCAAAACTGGGCTCTTTTTTCTTATCTAACAAAAAAAATTTATTTTTTTCAAAAAAGTTAAACCACACAAGAGACACCTAAACAAGATCCTTTGCAAGATTTTTTGGGCTTTTAAGCAACGTTGGGCCCGCTGGTTCGATCCCCGAGGGTGGTTTTTGAGAATTAAAAAAAATCTTTATCAGAACCCCTAAATCCGACCTTCTAGAATTTTTGCCTATTTTTATTTTCTTTGAAATTTTTTTCGAATTTTGGATTTGATACAAATTTTTTTTAAATCTCAAAAATCACCTTCGGGGATCGAACCAGCGGGCCCAACGTTGCTTAACTTGCCAAATCGGACGGAATCGCTCAAACCTGGGGTCGGGAAGTTTCTATATCTCTCGCTGAAACAGACTATACTTACTAGCTAATGAAAAATCTTAAAAATCACGAATATCTATTAAAAATTTAACAAATAATGTATGCCCCTAAAATTTACATGTTTATTGCCCATCAGCCCACTTAAAAATACCCATAAATTTTTTTCAAGTCATTAATTTACATGGCTTAAAATGAATAATTTTGGTTGTAAAGCTGTCATTTTTTACATTGACACGATGAATTTAGCGCCGCGGCGCCACAAAGTTGTACTCAGAAAAAAAGCGATTCGCGATTTAGACTGATAAGAAGTCGTCTAATGTAGGAAAAAGCCAAATGCTCTGGCGTCGTTACAAGAAAGGTCCGTTTTGGTTTTCATGAATGTTTCCGGGCACTACGAGGTGCGATAAGCTGCTCTGTCAATTGGGGTGGAATGGACATAGGGCAGGCGTCCAGCTGGCGGATGATGCGACTTGCAAAAAGAAGACTGTCAATAAGGCGGAAGATTTCATTAAGTGCAAAGTGCCAAGGTCAATATTTAGCATGGAATATTAAAAGGAAACACGTGTAGATGTTTGTAAATGTTATTAAAGGAGTGCAAATTAGGGCCCTTTCTCCAAAAAAAATTTTTTTGAAAAATGATCTTCTAGGGGTAAAAATTGAGTGAAAAATCGATTGCGCACATCCCCGTCGCGTGAAAATTCTTCCTTCACCTTGTTTTCGCGAAAATAGCACTATTCTCTTTGGCGTTTGGAATTATGCAAATTTTAAGCAAGGGTGAAATAGTGCTATTTTCGCGAAAACAAGGCGAAGGAAGCATTTTCACGCAACGGGGATATGCGCAATCGATTTTTCATCCTATTTTTACCCTTAGAAGGTCATTTTCAAAAAAAATTTTTTAAGAAAGGAAGGGTCTTAATTTGCACCCCCTTTAAGTTATAGCAAAGTTATAACTCTTTTAATGGCCACGGTGGTTTTTTTGTGGCAAAAATCGGCGGAAACTCAAAATTTTAAAAATGAGTCGGACCCCCTTTAAAATCCCCCCAGAAAAATGGCTTCTTTTGACTCACGGCGTAAAACCGAAGTAATACATTTTATTTTGCAAAAATCAATAGGAAGAATATTCAATAGCAGGAACAAAACTCTCTCTTTCCCATCAACAAATTTCCAATTTGCAATCTGTGCACAGTCGTTGTCTCAATCCTCAATCCCAAATTCGGCTGTCCACTAGTCGGATCAAAAATTTGGGCTAATTTGAGCTTATATGCACAGATTAAGGGTGGTTTTAATGGAATTGTAAATGCATGAACGGGTTTTTGTTTCATTGAAAAGATTTGCTAATCAAAATAAGGAGGTTTTGAGTCGAAATTTTTTAAAATCAATTTAAAAATATAAGATTTGATCAAATCTAAATTATTTTTAAATGAAACCTTATGCACCTATACTTGCTGAGGTTGTATAAAAATTATACAACCACAGCACGTATGTATAGAGATATGCAAAAATTTAAAAAATCAATTTTTAGAAAAGTCACGGTCAAAATTTAACTAAAAAGCAAAAACTATTCGTAGCCGGCGCGGTCTGAACCAACACTATACATAAAAAAGATGTAAATTAAAAGAAAAAATTTTAAACAAGCATTTCTCACAAAAAAATTTCACCTGAGAATTGGCTTTTTTTGCCTTAGATCCATTTTGGGGGTCTGCCATGAACACACAATTTTTACACTTTTTTATCTTCTATACACTTTTATAGATAAATTAAAAAAGCAACATGTCCATAAATTTGCATACTCACCATGACATAAAGACAATAAATTAAGTTATAATCACATGAATGAAAAAGGCGGGAAAATCCGCTTATTATGATACCCTACCACAAATGGGAAAGGCATAGCATCTGCCTAAGAAATAAAATAGAGCCTAATCCCATCTGGGTCCATTCCATCCGATTCGAAGAAGAAGAATCGGATCTTAGCGCTGAGGGTTTAGGCTTTAGTCTTGTGTATTTTTTGGATTAACCTCTAGTGAGAAGCTTCTTCGCACCGGAACCGAAGACGGAAAACGTAGCAAAGAAATGGGCTTGTAATGAAGCGACTCGTAAATCCCTAAAACAGGAAAAAACAAAAAAACCGAATTGATCACCCCTATGATAGTGGCGTATCGGATCCAATTTAAGTGGTGGACAAATTTTTTTGAAAAATTTTTCTAAGATAAAAGACCCCCTAGTAGACCTTTCTTCTTATGCCACCGACAGTACCCCTTAGAACTTGTTATACCAAAAATTGAGCTCTATAAAAAGTCTCCTATTTTTAACCATGCCACTCAAAAACATCCTCAAAAATCATCCATTCATAACAAAACTTATTATTATGTCAACAAAAATTCACACCCTCATACTCGTCCTCAATACCCATCTTCGCAACACACAATTCCGGCCTTCACAATTTGCGTGCTCTTGGACAAAAGCGCGCTTGACGGAGCGCGCAAATTTCGTTGCATAATTAATGAATGACCAGCAATAAAACCTAGTGTCCACAAAGCCTAGTACTAGTATCGTCGAGAAATGTTCTCGTGTTTGACCCCGAGAGTTAGCCCTGGCCTTAATCCAAAGACGGAAATTTGGTTAGTGCCCGTTGCCCTGTGGTCAGAGTTACGTTTTCGTGGACAATGCGGTTAATTGATGATGGCAAAAGACTAAAAATAGCCATAGACAATTTAGAAATGAAAGTTAGGATTCAATTTCGAGGACAATGCGGAAATTTTTTAAAGGAAGCAAAGAATGTAAACAAATTATCGTCCTATAAATAAAAAGTGAGAGTTTCATTATTTTTGTTGCAAAAAATGGAAAGATTCAAAATTATTCTTACATAAAAACTCCGAAAGATAAAAAACGAAATCCAGTTTTTGCGATTCAAATTAACTTTTATGATAGATACATTTAAATTCTTTTTAGGATAATTTCGCAGCATCGGTGGTTCAGTGGTAGAATGCTCGCCTGCCACGCGGGCGGCCCGGGTTCGATTCCCGGCCGATGCAATTTTTTGCCTTAAAAAATTTTCTGTATTGTTGAAAATATTTTTAAAACAAAAACTCATATTTTATACCCACATAAAAATGTCAAAATGTATCAAATTAATCTATATTCAAAACATGTCTTGATCGCACAATATGAAATTTATTACCCACTACTTGTCAAATTCGTATGAAAATGCAAATTTTTCCCATGCCAAGGCCCATATTTCCGGCCTTTATTTCTGAATTTAATGTGGAAATGTCGGGTTTAGAACATAGAGTATGCATATTCATAAATTTCGGATGGGGGGGGGGAGACGAGGTGAGGAGAAAGTAGCACCACACTTGTACAAAACTACTAGTAAGGCTGATGGGAACAGGCTCAAAAAGTATGCTCCCGAAGGGCTGACAGCATAATTATTTTTTTAAATAACGCAAAAATGCTTTTCCGGAAAGGAACTTTACTAGAGCAACATAAGCTTCTCAGCTAGATAAAAATATATTTTCAAAAAACTTCAAAAGTTCCCATGTAATACGACCATGCAGTGATGCAGAAGGGAACTTTGATTTTTTTGAAGATATCTTCTTATCTAGCTGAAAAACTATGTTTCTCTAGTGAAGTCCCCTTCCTGAAAAGCATTTTTGTGTCATTAAAAAAATTATGCTGCTAGCCTTTCGGGAACATACTTTTTGAGCCTGTTCCCACTTTGTTGCGATGCAGCCCTGCTATCTACTAGAGGTGTCACTGGCCAGGTCAGTCTAGCCTAGCCGGCTAACATTTTTAGCCCGCAGCAGACTAAGCCTGCCTAGAAAAATACCGCTATGGCCCGACAAAAATGGATCGTCTGTAGGTAGGAGATAGGCTGACTGTGACCAGCCTGGCCTAGGCCCAGCATACCTTTACTACCCACCAAAGTTGCCAAAATGTTTTCCTATTTTCATAAGCCGTGAGGTCAAAGACTAAGAAAAAAATAAAGAAATTTATAAAATCTAAAGAAACATAAATTTCTTGATTATTCAAATTTCCATGCGCTGGTCTAAATAAAAAATCTTTGAGAACATTATAATTCATTCTAACCAGTTTCAATACCAATAAATTGCCATCATCCATGATCCTCTTCTTCTCCTCCGAAATCCGATCAGTTTTCTTTATTGACTTTCGCATGAATTGAGTTTTATCCTGCGGAAAAGTGCCTGTTGGTAGGTGGTGTATGAAACGGGCAATTGACCTGGTACAAAGCTCGTAAACCGGACACTCCAAGAAGACAATGGTTTTTGTCCGTCATGTTTGGCCAGAATTGCGTGTTCGCTCGTATCGAAGCGCATAATTATGTGCTACGATCAACTCACAGCAGTTGATAGGCACTTGAAAATTTGAAATTACGCATAATACAGGAAACATGAGACATGACACTTGATGAATTTGCATTTTTATGACTGTAGAGAACATGCATTTTTATTAGCTCAATAATGTTTATATTTGCTGGAAAAATAGTGGGAAATTATTCGGATATAAAATTTTTTCAAAATAAGGGTCCGCGTTATGATTTGGCACTAGGGTTAAATAAGAGAATAAGAACAAAAGTTCGCATCCGAACGTTTCCGAACACGTATGAACGCAATTAGTGAAGTTATTAGTGAAATAAACTTCGTTCGAGAGCCGTTCGAACGTATTAGTGGCGGCCCTTACTAGTAGTTTTATACAAGTGTGGTGCTACTTTCTCCTCACCTCGCCCCCCTCCATCCGAAAAATATGAATATGCATACTCTATGTTCTAAACCCGACATTTCCACATTAAATTCAGAAATAAAGGCCGGAAATACGGGCCTTGGCATGGGAAAAATTTGCATTTTCATATGAATTTGACAAGTAGTGGGTAATAAATTTCATATTGTGCGATCAAGACATGTTTTGACAAATAGATTAATTTGATACATTTTGGCATTTTTATGTGGGTATAAAATATGAGTTTCTGTTTTAAATAGTCAATTTTTTAATTTTAAAAAATATTTTCTACAATATAGAAAAAATTGCATCGGCCGGGAATCGAACCCGGGCCGCCCGCGTGGCAGGCGAGCATTCTACCACTGAACCACCGA
>OZJO01018476.1:0-36364 GCA_900406225.1 Acrobeloides nanus | reverse complement strand
ACTCATCCTCGGACCTTCCGCCTTTATAGTCATTCATCCATCCATCATGAGGGTTTGTGTACCCTCCCCCTTCCAATTCATTCATCATATAAATTTTTGAAAATTTTATCATGTACCCCCCTGAAAGGCCATTCATCCATCTATCCTGAGGGTCCGGTGTATCCCCCTACTGGTAAACTATGGAGGGGATACCATAAGTACCGGTACCCCCTCCCCCCTTACGGGCCGAAGACCCAAAAAAACATAAGGGTCCTCCTTAAGATTTTTTTAGAAAAAATTTTTTCCGAAAAAACAAAAGGATGGTTTTTTAGAAAAAAGGCTTGGTACCCCCCCCCCCTTAAAAAATTTCTGGCTACGTCACTGGCAACGGAATAAAAAAAATTAAAAAAGAGGGTACTCTCATGAAATTGGTGTTGATTGTCTTCTCTCATCATCCCCTACAACTTTTGTTTTATCGTTGGGGGTTTAAATCAAGCGTTCCTGAGATCGTAATCACATCATCGCAAACATTACAAGTTTATAGTCGTAGGATAAAAATATATTTAAAACTTGCTTACACTTTTTATTGTCAAATATGTCACCGGAAGTTTGACATGCTTTATAGAGTCAGAAATTTTTAATGGATTTCCGGAGTCTTTTCGTAAAGTCAAAAAAAAGTTATGTTTCAAATTTTGTATTTAAAAAGTACATCTTCATGTATGTAGCTGTCCTTAAATTACGTTTGCCAAGAGGGAAAAGGGGGGGGGGTTGTCTCTGAAAATCTAATGCTCCATTAAAATTTTAAGATTTTTCTAAGGAAAAAAACTAACGGAGGGGGGGGGGTCCAAAATCCAACTTTTGGCAAACGTAATTTAAGACAGTCCCTATGAATAATTCATTCAAAATAATTTTGAACACATCACTTAAAAAATAGAAAAGCTTTTTTAAACGGATTAATTGCACTTTGAAGTTATGAATTAACCAATTATCAACATAATATAAGAATAAAGTTCAAAATTTCAGGGCGATTTAATCAAGACCGAAATAACTTCAAACGTGAGTTTATAGTCTAAACAAAAGAAATATATCATATAAAATCAGAAGTACCTTGAATGGATTCTTCTGAGTGGGCTATAAAGAGAAAAAAAAGATTAAATATGATTAATTTTGAGAATGATCTATCAAAAGGTTCAAAATTTTTGTATATTACCGTCAAATAAAAAAGTTCGGTATGCGAGGGCGTATGGCATAATGTCTCATTTCAAGAGTTCGATCTCACTAGGGTCGGAATAGCAAATTTTGTATTCGTTAGAAAGTTTTTTATTAGTTTTTTTATAGCCCGTTTTCGCCACAGAGTCAAAATTTTCGGGGCACTATAACGCAGTGAAATAATGCCCTAAAATTTTGACCCTAGCGCAAAAATTGACTATAAAGTCATAGATTTGTAAAATTTTATCTTGTTGGGATCGAACTTCAACAATTTAATTGTAAAGTGAGACACTTACCACTTCGCCATCGAGTCACGACTTGTATTTTTACAAATAATATATACCATTTTTGATTTCTGAATCTTTTTGATATTTTATGTATTTTAAAAAATCAAACAACAAAATACATCATTGAACTATTTTTTTGAATGGATGCTAATTTTTGACACAATGGTCCATTTTAGTTCCAAAATAATTTTCTAAAAATAAAGATGATTTTTTAAATTTATCGCTAAATTTTTATATAGAATATCTAAAATTTTTTTTGCAAATCTTTCTTTGCTAATCTTTATTGTTTCTTGTTACTAATGTATCTAGTTATTCTCTTGACGCCCATTCCGAAAATTGAGAACAACACATTCATACACAGATCCGGAAATATCTTTTGCAATTAACACCCTTCAAAGAACATATAAAACAACTTTTTGGAAATGTGGTTAGATATCAGGAAGTAAAATAACAAATTTCAAGTCGTAATAAACAAGAAAATTAGCCACATTTAAGATAATGACGAATTTTTGTGAATGAAAATAAGTTTAAAAAAAAGAATGATAAAAATTAGCTTTGTTATTTTATGGTAATTTATTTTTTGAAGATTGCGTGCGAAATATGAATTTGCAAAAATAATCATACGTGACTCTATAGCGGGGCGTCTCAAGATTTAGATTTTAAGGTTCATCCATTTTGGGGGTGGGGGTTTCATTTGAAAAATATTTTCAGTTGTCAGTACGAAACTTATATTGAAACTTGTGGAATTTTTAAAAAATAGGCAAAACATGTTACCCTCGTGGGGTTCAAACCAACGAGAGGTATGGCTTTGATCAAGCGTGTGGCCAGAATGTAGTCGAAAAATTCATTTTTATGGTCGAAAATATATTTTTTGTACCAAAAATCTCCGAAAAAAGATGTTTATCTGAGGAAAAAATCTCCATAACTTTTTATGGACTGGATATGGCAGCACAGCATCGAGGGTTGGAAATGGTGGTGTTTGTGACGGCAGTGCTAGCCAATAACAGGGGCCACAAGCGCTCTATCCATTATACTACACGAACAGGTTGCAAAGTGTTCTACTTAGAGGCTTATGAAAAGGACTCATATATTTTTCAGACTTTTTGAGGCTGTTTGACCCACTAGGGGTGCTCAATATCAGAAAATTTCATCATTTCAGAAATAAAGTTGCCCATGAAGAATTTTTTGAGTTAAGTTTCAATATAGGTTTCATACTGACTACTGAAAATGTTCCCTTGTTAGGCTCGGGCTTAGACTTATATTTAGGATTATAAAGTTCCCAAGCTTCAAAATGATTTTTATTAATTAAAAAAATTGAAATTTTATATTTCTCCTTTATCGTATTTTGTAGAGGGATCTAAAAGCCCACTGGACGATCCAACTATGATCGATTCTCGGTATATTTGGAAAACTATTTAATTTTACACATTTGAAAAAGTATATTTTGTGAAAAAAAAATTATCATAGATACATTTTCTATTTTTTCTATGAAATTAGAACTTTAATCCAACCATCTCAAGAGAATTTCTGTATGTAAAAAAAATTTTTTTTGTTCCTCCCTTTCGTCCATAGTTTCATTTCACAGAAACACTTCGACCATAAACCAAAGCTAATCCATTCGTGAAAAAAGCGAACAATATGCACATATTTTCTAATTACAAGTAACGGGAAACTCGAGAAGAAAAATACACCCAAAAAACTCATAAAATATTCAAATTTTTATGGATGCCCATTTTTGGAATATCACAAATAAAAGGGAATGTTCATAAATGTTTTAATCTTTCCCATGAGAAAAATCGGGGCTGAAAATTTGTTTGTGATATAAACTTCCTGGATTAAAGTTTTATAAATGGGAAAATTTGCATAAATTTACGGGAAAATGTTGATAATTAAAATGGTTAAAACTTCCCATCTTCTTATATAGAACGTGTAATCTCTGTGTGGTCGGACTAACTTAGCATCGTGTGAGCCAAACCGCCCACACAATATACCATTGTGAAGAGGATGAAATTCTAAGATTCTTGACACCACAATCGAGGGGGGTACCCTACTGGAAAAATTAGAAAATCACTTTTTAATTTTCACATTTTTGTGGGAATTTGAAAAAATTCATTTTGAATTTGACAGTATTTAAAAAATAGTTTCATTAATTTTTAAACTGGAATGCTAAAAAATTCAATGTTTTTTATCTACTTTCCTCTAGAGAATTTTTCCGCCTTAATTGCATCCCTTTAATTAAATTGTACCATGCCGAAAATTGTCGTCACTTATGCTCTCCGGCTATCTCAAAAATCATCTATGAGGGTGGATGTCAAAATGTCAAAATCAATTTTCTTTAAAAGTCAAACATTAGGGCACAAAAATTCAAAAAGATAACATTCAAAAAATTTAGGTCTAAAAAATTTTACAAAAATTAAATGATCAAAAATTAAAAAAACAAATGCATAGATCTGTTAAAATTTAAAAATTCATAAAAAAATTTAAAAATTCATACAAATTTATTCAAAAAAGTCATAAATTTTTCAGGACACGACGTCGACCCTGTCTATCTGGCGCTTAAACAGGCAACGTGCAAGTATGGAGCCAGACGAGCATCCAATACAACTTTTGATTCTGCGTCACCAAGTCCACGCAACCTTTCACAGGTCTCACTTCAAGATTCCGGCTATGCCGAAACGAGTGGGAGCCGAAGTCATTTGGTTGGATCCACGCCACAACTTGATCAATCTTGTAATGTTGTTCAAAGTGGTTAGTTTTTGATAAAAATCAGTTTTCGAAACTTCTTGTTTTGTATAGTATGTATTGCATGATGCTTATTTCAGTGTTAAACAAAAATCGGATTAGTCTGAGAAATGACAGTAACAAAACATAACTCTTTTCCTGCCGAGTTTTACAAAAGGTATCTTCTATACGTTGCGCATCAGCAAGTGGTGCAAAAGCAATCTTAAATGGAGAGGGATCGATCCCTGGGGCCGCTTGTTGTACTTGAAAAGTGATAGGCGACAAGTTACAAAAAATAAAGGAAAAAAACCGATAAGCACTTGAAAAGTGACAAGTTCACTAAAAAACCGACAAGTTGGTTACTTGTCGAAAAAACTGACTAACCTCTTTCACTTAGTAAGTTTTTTCGACAAGTGATAAGTGACAAACTTGTCGGTTTTTTAGTGAACTTATCATTTTTCATGTGCCAACTTGTCGATTTTTCCCTTTATTTTTGTAACTTATCGCTTATCACTCGTTAAGTACAACAATCGACCTCTGCTGGGTCGAAATTTTAATTTTAGCGAATCAAAAGAAGTTGAGAAAACAAATCCCTTTAAAATTACATGAAAAATTTTTGCCTATCATTATTTTTCGATTTTGATCCATGTAGATCCTATACAGATGAAGTTGAAGATATTCCTTCTGTATCACTCATGAAATAGAAGGGGGCTAGTAGCGGATTTGGTTTGGGAGCAACTAGGTAAAAACCTCCTTTTTCTATCGAATTTTGGCCAAAAATGCCATTTTTCTTAAAAAATTTTCGGTTTTGGGGCGCATGCCCTCTGTTCCTTAGATTCGCCACTGGAGGGGGACGTATTCCCTCATCATCATCAAAAATTGTGAAAACACCTCTTCATGAATCAACTAGCCACAGGCCGGCCGAAAAAAATCATAAGGGGACCATTTTGTTTTTAACCATTATTTCAACAAAAAAATTTTTGAACTTCAAACATTGAAAAATTTATATTTTTAGACGAAAATTTCTTAAATCATGTAACGTTCTCCCCCCTCAGCAGGGACTGTCCCCCTATTTCATATATGATCTATATAGGGTCATATAGAGAACAAAATTTGAAAAAATAATGATAGGCAAAATATATTTTCAAAAGGGTTTGCTTTGACAAATTTTTTTGGCTCGATTAAAATGAAATTTAGACCATTAGCGGATCGAACTTTCCACTTTCAAAATGGCATTTTGTATAACTCACGATGAAAACACTTTTTGTATAACTCACGATGAAAATGGGTATAGAATAGTTTATTGTTTAGGAAGATGCTAGGAAAATCCACAACTTTCATTTTTCTCCAAATCCTATAAAACTGCTATAAAATCCAATGACTGCCAATTTTGGAACATTTTGCTGTTTTAGAGGTTCTCTGAAAAAATAAAAACTGATTGCAACTCTTCTTTTCCTTTTTTTGTCGTATAGATTTTTTCGAAAGTCTTTTTTAACCCTTCGACGATGTTTCAAAATCTTGTTAAATATTTCGATTTTTCTAAAAAAATTTCAAAACAACTTGCTATATACCATCACAAAAGTTGTTGTTTAGGCAAAAATCTACAAAATGAGCTATTATGTGTAGCAAGTTTCGACAAAAAGTGAAAACATGTTACATGTTCACACACCACTGCCCCGATAGGGGGTCATGAAAATTTTTTCGGAACTCGGGACTTGCGCCAATCGATTTCTTGTGCCCGAAAACCCCCGAGTACCAAAAATCAGCCAATTTGGAGAAAAAAATTTTTTCGAGATGCAGTCACGAGATTTACGTCATAGGTTTTATAGCCTTTGGATGGGACTTCTTACCCCCCCCCCCTTTCTTACCCCCTTTAAAATATATGCTCAGTCGTCGGTGGGTTAAAGTGCATCCTAACCTACCTTCTTTCTTCTACTAACTTTGTTCTAATTTTTGTACCTTAACTAACTTATTTGTTACTAAAAATTTTTATCCTATTATAATCTTAATAAAAACATATTTATATCGGCAACATCTGCTTACGTAGCATTTTTTTATTCCTATTGTATTTGTTTCTGCATTTACTATACGCATGACACTCTATTGTGAACTGTGCCTACGTTTTTTCGAGGTTTACGTCATAGGTTTTATAGCCTTTGGATGGGATAATTAAGGTCTTATTTATTAAAATGTGGATTTTCCTGTATAAAATGTGATAGGTTTTTAATAGATTATAGTAGAGAGGCGTAGTGATTTGGATGGAAAAGTTTTATAAATATTTTTTAGACAAAATTGTAGGAGACGAGATTTTCGAATTTTCCCAAAATAAGTCCGAAAATGAGAATTTGATTTTTATTCTGATAACTAGTAATGCGTCGAAACCGGAAAGGTTGAAACCGAATTTGGGGGTCGAAACAGAAATTGGGGTCGAAATTTTGAGAGATCACTGATTATTCAAAAAACAAACCCATATGCAAATTTTTACTTCCTTTTCATCAGCTGTAAGCAAGCTCAAAACAACTATTTTGAAAATTTATAACCCTAATAATTTACTTTTATGAGTTCTAGTAGACACTCACTAACCCGGAAGCTTTTGAATGTTTTTACTAACAATATACATTCTGACTAGTTTGTTTCACCACTACAAAGTTAGTGTGAGGTTAATGTTCCATGAGCTAGTAATAAAAAGCAGATTTTGTGGACCTCGGAATATTATGAATGAGGAAATGAATTTTTTAGTACAAATAAGTTTTTTATTTGAGTGTAGCATGGATTGGATGGTAGTTATTAGTGTTCGATCTCGTCCCAAAAATATTTTGGGAATCACGTTCCGAAAAGATTTCTTTACAAAAGTTCTTAAAATTTTTCGAATAAAATGATACCGAAATTATCCAATTTGAAAATTGTTTTGGATTACGAAGAATTTTGAAAAAAGTTTTGGAGCTAGGTTACTTGGGGGAGCCCACTTAACATGACCCAAAATTCCAAGGCTAAGGCCAAGGCTAAGACCAAAGCTAAGGCCAAGACCAACGCCAAGGCTAATGCCAAAGCTAAAGCCAAGGCTAAGGCCAAGGCCAAAGCTAAGTCCATGGCCTTAGCTTTGGTCTTAGCCTTGGCCTTAGCCTTGGCATTAGCTTTGGCCTTAGCCTTGGCGTTGGAATTTTGGGTCATGTTAAGTGGGCCCCTAAGTAACCTAGCTCCAAAGTTTTTCTTTCAATACCCCCTCCCCATTTTCGCTCAAAAATTGCTTATTGTAAAAGACCACTTCGTAATTTTACAAATTCTTCCAACCCTATCTATTGATGTGTGATCTCGGACCTGGGATTGAATGCTAGTAGTTATTACGCTTATGAGATGGTAGTAATAGGAAGCTTTGATTAAATTTGCATTTTTGTGTGAATAATTATATGGTTTTCATTCTTGGAATAATATAGGGTTTCATTGGGAATTAGGAGAAGATTAATTTTTAAACTCCTCAAAAGTCAGTATACAATTTTTGCCTATCATTTTTCTTTAAAAATTTTCCCTATGACCAAAAGATTCTAATACAGTTGATAGACGATAAGACCCCCCTCTCGATTTTTTTAAATTTTGTCCCTTGCCTGCATATTTTCGGCATTTTGGTGCACCGTGGGTGATGGTCTTCTATATTATCAAAAATCAGAAAAACTTCAAAAAAATTCCATTTTGCAAAAATTCTTAAAGGGGGAGTCCAACTTAAGGAAGAAAATTTTTTTAAATTGTTTAACAAGAGACCCTCTAGGGATAATTTTATGCGAGGAATCGATTGCGCGCACTCCCGAACCGTGAAAACGCTTCCTTGATCCTAATTCAGGGAAGGGATCGGTGTTTTGAAGCGAAAATCAATCTATTTACGTAAAAAGAGCTATATAAACGTTGTTAGAGTTGATTTTTATTATAAACAAATGTGTTCGTGCGTGCTTTATTTGTTATTGAGAAAGAGGAGAAAGGCGTTAAATAGTGCGTTTTTTGGTTTTTCCCTGAATCAGGGTCAAGGAAGCGTTTGCACGGTTCGGGAATGCGAGTAATCGATTCCCCGCATAAAATTCCCCTAGAGGGTCACTTGTTAAAAAATTTAAAAAATTTTCTACACGGCCTATGTTGGATCCCCTTAAAATTTCATATTTAAAAAAATTTATAATTTTGTTTAAAAATTTCACAAAATTCATATATTAAAGATTAATTGGCATATTGACTCAGTAAATCCACTTATGATCCTGGATTTTCCACCTTTTTGCTTACGTAAAATTTAAGCTTTTAAGCCTTTAGTTTCTTAAAAGATATGAATTATTTTAAAAAATAATATCCGGTGCTAGGTAGTTACCCCGATAAATTAGTTTTGTTACGTAAAGTCCAATCATACAATTTCCGTTCATATGATTGGATTGTACGTAACAACTATAACATTGGAAGGTTTATTAGGAGTTTAATATCATGTAATTAGGTCGAAACTTTAAAAAATATTATTACAATAGCGCTTTCCATCGCCAAGTGGATAGTGTGTTTGTATTCAATCGAAAGGTCCAGGTTCGAATCCCACTAGTTTTCAAAAGTTCAAAAATCTTTGACAATGAGCTGGGATTTCGAACCTAAAGCATTTATGTGAATGAATGATTAATGCGCTAGCCACTCAGCTATGAACAACCAATTTTCACATTTGCCTTTCATTTTTCACTTAATTTTATTACCTTGCTCTTTCCATCCGTTTTTAGCTTATCCCCTCTTTTATACTAATCAAAGACCACCATTAAGTCCTCCATTTTTTAATGATTTTTAAACTCATTTCCCACGCAGAAATTTTGCACGCTAGATTTATTTTGGATTGCAAGCCCATCCAAACATACAAATTCTTCATCTCCCAAATCCTCCACCACTACGTTAATTGAAAAGAATGAAAAAATCATGTTTATAATTTCTTAAAAGAATGTTCTTCACATTAAAACACATTTTGTAGAGAAAATAATTTATGAATTTGGGATTGGTTTTGTTGATTATTAAAGGGCTCAAATTTCGAATGTTCGTGAATTTTTGATAACTTTTTGTGGAATGTGATATGGGATAAAAGGATGTTAGTGTTGGTGTATGTGTTTAGTTTTCATGTAGTCTTTTGTCGATGAAAAGTTTTCTTAACGAGCCAGTCTAGTTTTGAGCAAATTTTTTTATAAATCTCGTTATAGCGATCAACTTTTGCTTTGGAATTAAATTCTAATTCGTTAACCTTTTGGAGATAAATGAGAAAACAAAATTGCATGAAAAATTTAAACGAGTTTATGTATTGAAAAGAAGGGATTGGCGCGAAGTGATTGATCATCTGTGTATTGAAACGATTGATCAAATTCAATAGATTTCCATTTATTTTTTGTTGCCAATCGATTGTACTCACGAAGAGCTTTCCAATGAGTGGTCGATGTCCATATTTCGTATGTTGAAGATAAAAATAGGGCCAAGAAAGTCATAAAAAATCAATTTTTTGGCCCTATTTTTATCTCCGTTTTCCAACATACGAAATATGGACATTGACCACTCGTTGCAAAGCTCTTCGTGAGTACAATCGATTGGCAACAACAAATAAATGGGAATCTATCTAATTTGATAAATCGTTCCAATACACAGATCATATTGATGATCAATCACTTCGGGCTAGTCCCTTCGTTTCAATACACAAACCCGTTTAAATTGTTCATGCAATTTTGTTTCTCATTTATCTCTTCAGGGTTAACGAATTAGAATTTAATTCCAAAGCAAAAGTTGATCGCCATAACGTGAACTTTCTTATAAAATTTTTTGCTCAAAACTAGACTGGTCTTTTAAAAATGAAATTCTTCAAAAAATTGGAAATTTTAAAAAGTTTTCAAAATTAAAAATCTCCTTTATCCATTTCAACAACCTTTTATTGCTATATTTTCCCTCGTTCTCCTTCTTAATGAATCCTAGAGCAATTTTCTCTAATCAAAATTAAAAAGCCCCTAAAGCAATTATAGTGTGGCTTTTCTTCTCCATTCAGTGATTTTCTCAAGACTCAAGCATAGTCTTAAAACCCATTGATAGAAGAGAAAATTTCTTTATGATTTTTTTTGCCTTCTTTGTATTATAATTTTTCTTAAGTGGGTGTTTACCAATGTCATAAACAAAAGGAAATACGCGAGAAATTTTTTGAAAGAAAATTAGCTTTGAATAATCTCATCGCCGCGTAAGCAATGGGATTAAAAGGCTTAAGTTTTAGGTGAGCATTGAAGTCAGTGGATTTCTATGGTTTTGATTTGTTTTTTAGAAAACATTTTTTTAACATAGTTACTTTAAGAATCACGCCACTCGAAAAAAAGCTTTTATTTTTGATGGTATTGTGAAAATTCATGAAAAATGGAGCATTTTTTGTTTTTATAGTAAATTCTAAATTGTTACCGATGTCGAGGTAATAGCGTGTGAAGTTTTGTCTGTATATAAGAGGGGGGGGGGGGGGAAAAGTAAAATCAGCCGATTTGGAGAAATTTTTGAAAAATCGAATTTTNTCGCCAAGGAAAAATTGATTGTTATAGCGCTAGCTAGCTAAAAAATCAGCCGATTTGGAGAAATTTTTGAAAAATCGAATTTTCGCACTATAACTTTCGACACGACAACTTTTGCCACGTTGCCAAAAACTATAACTTTCGCCACGTTCGTGTCAATATACATATTTATTGCAAATCAGGCAACTCAATTAGTATGAAATTAAATATGTTTATTGACACGAAAGTTATCGTGGCGGGATCCGTAGCGAAAGTTATCGTGGCGAGATCCGTGGCGAAAGTTATAGTGCCGAATTTTTCCTTTTTACCCCTTGGTCCCCCAAGGGATAAAAAGTGAAAAATTTTGTCTCCGATTTCGATGATTTTGGTGTCAAATCGTCATCGCCCCCTCAACAACTTTTGCAATGCCACTATCAGTTTAAATTAAGCGTTCCCGAGATCGTAATCACACACACATGAGTAGGATATGTTCTTCCAAAATAAATTAGAGGGACAAAACACATTCTAAAAAGTGCTCAAAACAATATGACTCAATCAAACTACGCTTTCCGGCTATATGTTCTATAAGTTCCCTTTCGACATAAACAAACCAACCTCTAAACGATAAAAACACAATTTTTGGTTTATTTATCTTACATGAGGTGATGATGAATCCGTATAAATATTCTTAGAAAAATTTGATTATCCTTCATTCATACTTTTCAATCATTTTGTTTTCATAGTTTCACTCTTGAATCATTCGAAAATTTTCTCTTGCTTTTAATCTAATTGCCTTCATTTTTCTTGGAAATACTCGATTGTTTTGTATCCACCTTCAAAGTGTTTATACGGAAATTATTCATCTATCCGTGTGAAAATTTGTCACACAATATGGAAAGTAATTTATTTTTCTCATATATAGGTATCGTGAAAAATCTAACTTACTTTTAAAGTGACGAATGTTGGAGTGAGTGAGGGTGGTTGGCTCTTTTTCCTCAAATTTCTAAATTCAATGTATCGTTTTTTGTTTACCCTATCAGTTTTCCGTTTAACAATATTATATACACACTCTAGTGCGCCTAAATTAATTTGCATGTTTTTACATTTTTTCTCTTTTATGGCATTAATTTTCGTCTTTGCATGCCGAGGCGTTTAGTATAGCCCAAAGTTGAAACATTAAGTACCGAGAGAGAATTGGAATTTATTTTCTTTTTTCTCTCTAACAAGGGAAGGAAGGGAAGTGCCACTCTGTAATTTTTTCATGATTTTCATAGTTGTTCAGAATAGTCAAAAACAATGAGATATGACCAAAANAAAGTTGAAACATTAAGTACCGAGAGAGAATTGGAATTTATTTTCTTTTTTCTCTCTAACAAGGGAAGGAAGGGAAGTGCCACTCTGTAATTTTTTCATGATTTTCATAGTTGTTCAGAATAGTCAAAAACAGTGAAATATGGCAAACATAGCTGCTGATAGGCCAGTGTGGTGGAGTTATAGTGATTTTTATGTCAAAAAATAGCGTTTCCATTGAAATCAAGGGGTCCCAAAACACCTTTATTTTACTTCTTTCATTGAAAGAAGTTTGACATTTTCCATCGCTTTTGGGCCCCTTGATTTCAATGAAAACGCTATTTTGTGACATAAAAATCACTATATCCACCAAGTCGGAAAATCAGCATCTATTTTTGTCATATTTCACTGTTTTTGACAATGCTGAAACAACTATGAAGATCTGGAAAAATCCCAGAGTAGCATTTCTCTTACTTCCATTTAAGTTTTCGAATTTCTGAAAAAAATCAGTTTAAAAAATTTCACGTAATGTAGAATACTAAAATTTGGTATAAAAAAGCTTTAAAAAATCACCGTATTAATTTTTATAATAATAAAAATATCGTGAGATCACCAAAAATCAATTATGTATTTATTTATTTCTTTTAGGCCAACCAATTGGCCATCGCCAACGCCCACCTAAGCTGAATAAACAAATGAAATCCTTATCACTGGATTGTGCTGACGCTCCACCACCTATAAGCAATGTTATGCGATCACCTTTTAGTAAGTTATATAGATGATACAAACAAAGTAAACATAAATAATTTAGGAAGCAAGCCATTACACAAAGCCCAAGGCTACGCAAATTCTGGAGAGGCATCAGATTGGGAAATCAATATATCGCCAAGTGTTACTCCAAGGAGATTGCCTTCATTACCAGGTAAAAACTGATTAGCCACAATTTTTAAGCTTCCCGAGTCAGTGCCGTAGCCAGGATTTTTCCGGGGGTAATTTTGGGAACCCCAAAAAGGTCTCTGGAGAGACATCAGATCTTCCCTTATGCTTTTTTTCAATTTTTTTCAAAAATTTTCGAAATCACAAAAAGTGCACTTTTTTAACTACCCTATACATGTTCCTAGCCTTATACTCTCTCCGTACCACCACTCTGAAAAAATAAAAATTGAAACTAAATTCATGATTTTTTAGTGGCGGTTGGAACTCATATAGTGACACATGAATATATTAGAGGCCCTGAACTAGCCTTGTTTTTGGGTGATCGACTAGTTATTGTGGATAATGGTGATCCCGATTGGTTACATGGATTTAAAGTAAGGGGGAATTTAATGTGGAAAATAGACATAGGAGGAGGGTATTGGCGCTCTAAATACGACGTGGTCACAGGGACCCAACCAACCCCAAATACGAAGTGGGTATTAAAAATTTTCGGCAAAAAGACGAAGTGGGGGGGGGGGATACAGTACCCTCTTGTTTTTCTTAAATTTTGAGATTTTTGAAAATACGATGTTAATATCAAAATTTTTTAGGTCAACGACAGACTAGAAAAACTCCTAACCTTCCCTAGCACATGTGTTTGTGCCATACAACCTGGAGAACAGCCAATGAAACTTGCTCAAAATGTCAATATAGCCGAATGCAAACTGCGTATGTACCGTGATCAAGTAAGCAACCACTCGTCATAACATTTCATAATTTTTCAATTTTTAGGTAGTCTTTGCTCAACCAGATACCATGAGAGATGGTTGTGTGATGGTGCGTACGGAAACCAACAAACTTGCTAACTGTCCATTACAATATTTGATGCTGATTTGAATTTTTTTAAAATATTTTTGAAATTTTTATTTTTTGGCGCTATGTATTTTTTGTACACATTTCTCGGAATACTGGTATTTGTTATTGCATTTATTATTTCCGATGTTTAATTCTGTAGCTTAAAAAATATTAATAAGTTAGAGTTTTGAATTTTCCATCTTTCATATCAAAATGTACCAAATTTTTTGATCATAGGATTTGCTTCAATGGGGAAAAATTGTATGAGATGTCAATGAGAAATCACGCATCTTTTGTATATTGTATTTCTTGATTTACAGAGTGAGTCAAAAAAGTGTATTTTTGTGATTTGTGGGGCCCGAAAAAATTTTTTTGGGACTGGAATTTTTTATTAAAAATGACCCATATAGGGGTAATTTTTGCGAGGAATCGAGTGCGCTCATTGCCAAAGCATGGAAATGCTTCCTTGATCCTGATTCAGGGAATGGATTCGGTGTATTGACGCGAAAATCGAAAAAATTTCTATTTTTGCCCTAAAAGCATTCATCCGGGGTTAATTTTATGCTGGGAATCGATTGCACATATTTTCTAAGCATGAAAAAATTATCTTGATCCTGATTCAGGGAATAAAGTTAGTGTATTGATTTCTTTTTCGCCCCTACACCAACTCCATTCCCTGAATCAGGGTCAAGATAATTTTTTCATGCTTAGAAAATGTGCGCAATTGATCCCCGCATAAAATTACCCCCAGATGATTACTTTCTGGGCGAAAATAGAAATTTTTTTGATTTTCGCGTCAATACACCAACTCAATTCTCTGAATCAGGGTCAATGAAGCATTTTCATGCTTCGAGAATGCGCGCAATCGATCCCCACATAAAATTACCCCTGAATGGGTCATTTGTAATAAAAAATTCCAGCTCCAAAAAATTTTTTCGAGCCCAAAAATCACAAAAATGCACTTTTTTACTCACCCTGTACAATGTTTTTTCAAACTGTGTTAGTTTTTTTTAATGCCATATTTTATTTTTGAATAAATTTTTTAAAACAAATGCTTATTTTTACACATTTTTAATAGAAGAACGTAGGAAAAAATTTTACACCCCTATGAAAAAATCAGAGGTGTGAAATCATCATCCAAAAACCGCACTGGAGTCTTGGCTCCCTCATATAACTGAGCTGTCAAATAGTTCAATCACTAACACGAAAACATTCAACCGCAATAACACTCATTCAAAAATCTGTCCACCAAAAACGCAACCAGCAGCGCAGCCGTAAGCACTGAATTTGATCATCGTCATGTTCAAATGGCATTTTTGACAGATAAATTTTCAACAGCTGCATTTTTCGGAGACTATATTCTTTATCTTATGCAAACAAATTTTGTGTACCATTCAACATGAAATTGAGATTTTTTAGCGTCTGATTTTTTAAAAGTGGAAAAAGTCTTACCTGTGGCGCCGGCAAGTCAACTTTGACAAGTTTTTAAAAAAAATTTTACCAGCTTTTTTTCAATTTTTTTACCAGTATTGACTTGTTAGAAATAAATGAAATTTTGAATTTAAAAACTTTCGATTTTTTTCAGACGTGCTTATTTATGAAAAAAGAAAAGTTAGTTTTAAATATCAAAATTTAGATTTTATCATTGAACATCGAATTTATTTATAAAAAACTTTATTTAATAAAAACATCACATGGCAGAATTTTCGACTAGAAAGTAAGCTTTTTGTATGATCATTTCTAGGACTGCATGCTCTTCCCTAACAGGCCTCGTTTTGCCCTCCATGACCTTTGTCATGGCAGTCCTGCTTGGTCTTTCCTTTCTGACCCAGTAGAGTAGGGAGAAGGGTCGCTAGGGAAAGGGACACTTCCCCAAGAAAGACTATTTTTTTCTCAAAAATCATAAGGGAGACCCTTACGTGTAGGGATTTTTTTAATTTCAGTCCACTAAGGGGCACCTACCCTACTCCACTGCCCTGGCTTGCCCTTGACTTCCCTTACTGCCTTGCTAAAATAATCTATCCTGTTATGCCCCAGCCCATCCTGATCTATCCTACTCTTACTCGATTACCAATTTTAGGCGTAACACTGATGATACAAATCATAATGGCAAAACCAAGATAAAGAAAAAGTTGCATAATGAAACCTTGGAAGTCGTCTGCAGAATCGCTCCCTACTCCGATCTGGATCCATGCATTATTGCGTTGGATGATGAGCATGTTAAACTTGTACCACCGCCAGGAGTTAATAAACCTGAGCAAGTATATAAATTTGGCTGTGTTTTTGACGGCCAGGATTCTCAAAGGACGGTTTTTCGACGCTGCGCTTTGGATTATGTGGAGGATTTGGTAAGAAATTCATGATTTTAGTTGCTGTAATCTCCGATATAAGTGCAAATTCTAACCACTCGGCTATGTGAATCGTTAACACTTTGTACCTCGTTTTACTCATATTGTTGAACTGAGTTAAATTGTGTGACTCGTTTTTAAAATTTCGAATTTTCTCCAATTTGTGCCCAAAATTGCCATACCCCCTCCCATTCAATGTAAAAATGAGAGAGACTATACAATATTGACCCCCAATCAAAACAGTAAATTTTTGTTAAACAATGGACGTCCCTGTCCCACTCCAATCTATTGCTCTCACTGATCTAACTAGCCCTATTTTAAGGTCTGTGGCCGAAATGGCCTTCTTTTCACATATGGTGTCACTGGCAGCGGAAAAACATTTACTATGACTGGTGATACGGATAAAGCTGGCATTCTGCCACGTTCTCTGGACGTACTCTTTAATAGCCTACCAAATCAGCTAGAAAAATGTATCTTTTATCCAGATGGCAAAAATGGCTTCCAAATTAGAAGTCCCTCACATGCTGAACTTGCCAGAAAACAGTTACAACCATTTGAAAATAAAATTGCTGAACATATTACCGAGTCAAGAAAGGTTAGACATTAGAGTTTATGATAATTTGTTGATTTTGAAAATTTTAGGTACTTGGTTTTAATAACAATATGGTTTCAGCTGTATTTGTTTCGTACGTGGAGATTTATAACGAAGAAGTATATGATCTATTAGATGAGAATTTGAGAAGCAATAGGTAACTTTTTTTAAAGTGCAAAAAATTCAGTTTAAGAGAATGTGGTATGCTAAAAATTAAAGCGGGTACGGACAAAGACTTTGCAAGAGCCACTGCGCAACTTTTTCAAATTTTTGTGTAGTGGGGGGCATACATTACCAATGGGGAGGGGGACTGCCCCCTCATGTAGCTAGCATCGGGCCAAAAATTAAGATTCATATAGCCTCGGAGCTCCAAGTCTCAAAGCTATATAGCCA
Organism: Acrobeloides nanus; assembly: GCA_900406225.1. Classification (NCBI taxonomy): domain Eukaryota; kingdom Metazoa; phylum Nematoda; class Chromadorea; order Rhabditida; family Cephalobidae; genus Acrobeloides; species Acrobeloides nanus. Next base: position 19,269 of record OZJO01018476.1, on the reverse strand, counting down.
AGCCAAAAAATTAGATGGCGACTTTTTTTTGGTCGACAACATATAGCCTCGAGGTGCTTGTCCCCCCCCTCCTTGTTCATGTATGGGGGGGGGGGTATTGCCTATATATGCGACTGGAAAAATGAACTAGTTACAATTCACTATAAGCTCCTAATTAATCCAAACTTTTAGACTTGGTCTTACAAAAAGATTGCGAAAAGTCTCACCAGAAGGTCCAGTCTATGTAGAAAATGTCACCGAAATTGAAGTTCAATCTAGTGATGAAGCACTTACTCAATTTTTAAATGGTATGTCTGTAAAAAATTTCTTAATAATTTTTTTTAGCTCAACAACGTCGAAAAGTCGCTGACACGATTCTCAACCAAAATAGTAGTCGATCGCATTCGATTTTTAATATTCGCCTTGTAATGGCACCTTGTGAAGAAGACGGAAGATTTTACCCGGTTAGGGATGAGAGCAAGATTATTGTAAGCCAACTTTCATTGGTGGACTTGGCTGGCTCCGAAAGGACAAAACGCACTGAAAATGTTGGGCAACGATTCGAAGAGGGTTGTAATATTAATAAGAGTTTGATGACATTGCGACAATGTTTTAATCAACTAAGGTATACTATAATTTATTGAGTTAGATAAGAGATCATGGACCTTACCCTCTCTGAAGCACCATCAGTAACGTGCCCAGGATTTTGGTTAGAGGGGGCAATTAGGTAAAAACTTCATTTTCTTATCGAATTTTGGCCAAAAATGCAATTTTTCTTAAAAAAATTTCGGTTTAGGGGGGGGGCATGCCTCGAGAGCACCTTTAGGCATTCGCTTATGCACACTTATATCCACATAATGTAAATTTCAGGGAAAGTCAAAGAAACCCAAGAAGAGAAGTAAATTTCATCAGCTATCGAAGTTCTAGCCTAACTTGGCTCTTCAAAAGTTTCTTCGAAGGTATTGGTCGTATCCGAATGATCATTTGCGTCAATCCACTACCGGCTGACTACAAAGAAAACATCACTGTTCTCGAATTTGCCGAACTTGCACAACAAGTTGATATACCCGAAGCTGTTGCCCCACTATTCCCACTTTCTGACATGGCAAATCTACCATTTAGTCGTCGACAAATCGATTCTTGGCATAGGGAATTGGAGCAGAAACTTAATCTTGAACCTATGCAGATGCAACTTTTTGATCCTCCCCCACCATTTAAGAATTTGGCAGCTCCGGAAGACGAGGAAACAATCCGAAATTTGCGAGAATATTTTATCAAGAAAGCTAGCCAGCACCAAGCTTATGTGAATACAGTCATGCAGAATGCACAAGATTTTTCGGCGAGGTTGAAGAAAAGGCTTTGTTATGCAGATTTGAATGAAAAAAGGCTGAATGACATGGAAATTGATCTTGAAGAGATGCGAAGATATAATACAGAAGCGACGGCACAAGCTAATCAGTGCAAGGTATACATATACACAGAACACTTCTGGGGCAATTAGGAGTACCCAAGTGGGACACGGAGCACCAAAGAGGAAGAAGGACAAAAAAAATTTCGCCAATCGACTAAGCTCGCTGAATTCTTCAAAATGAGTACCATATGTGGTTTGACCCTAACGTGCTCTATCTTTACTCATAGTGCGCAGGTTCGATCCCGCGACCTATGAATGAAGAGCGAGCAATTAGCCAATCGTCCATGGGTCAACCCATGATATGGTACTCGTTTTGAAGCGCTCGGCGAGATGATTCGATTATCGAATTTTTTAAAATTTTGACCCCTGCCTGCACCTTTTCGGCATTTTGGTCGCTGTGGGGACTGCCTTTCAACCTATTTTTAACCAAAATTATATTTTTCTAGCGTCAATTGAATGCCATGAAACTCCGCTTGAACAAATACGAATGCGAAGATTTTGTTGATCGCCAACGTGAAGAAGATACCCGTAAAAAGCAACAAGAAATGGCTGCTGTTATGGAACAGAAATCTCGAACATTACAACAGGTATGAATCTTTTTCTAGACCACAAGAAACTTCTTTTCAGGCCATGGATCTTGTGACTAGTCCAATCTTCCCAACCACTATCACAACAAATTTGACTCCAGGGACCTCTCATGTTGCAGAGCTTCGACGACAATTTGGTGCTAGAAGTGATGAAAAAATCGATTCTGCTAGAAGACCACCGGTTCAACTGCCAAAAAGTGCTGGTAGAGTTCCTCAAACAAACCCACAGATGACAATGTTTGGAAAGGTAATGGAAGAAGAGGGTGAAGATACCAGTATTTCGAGCTTATCGGATAGTTTCTCTAGTGTGGAAGACCTAAATTTGCATGAAAATGGAGGGGATATACCTGGAGAAACTCAAAATTTGCATATTATTAGACCAAAAATTGTGGAGCATGAACAAAATTTGCATGAAAACACATGGTCTATGATAAAACAGCCTAAAAATTTGCATGAGATTAACCTAACACTTGTTGCTGAATGCACTAATATGGATAGCCAAAGCAATTGGCTACTCAAGAAAGAGGAACAAAATTTGAATGAAATGATACCTGAGGAGCACGAAGACATGAATCCAATGACTGGAAGGCATGAAATCTATCAAACTCCTGAAAGAACTACCCAAAATTCGAATCAATTGCAAATGACTCCTAGAAAAGGGGTCCAAAAAACGCAAAAAGTTTATGGAATACTAAATGAAGATACAAAAGTGTATGATGCCCATCGAATTCCATCGAAAGAGTCGCAAAATTTGCACAAAAATCAACTCTCACCAACCAAGGAAGCTCAAAAAATCCCCTCAAAAACACCTAACAAACGAAAATCTCCACCCGATTTTATCCCATTTGGCATGGCTGCTCCAAAAATCCGTCGTTCTGTACACGTTGGACCAAGAAATCCCCAAGCTAACACACTTCGTGGTAGCCTTATGACGAAATTACCCACGGTCAAAGAAACTCAACACTCTCCACTCCCTGTTAGACGATACCAAAAGAATACCGCTAACACCCCTACTAAACCGGTAACCTCGATGGGTAAGCCTATAGTGAGGAGAAGATCCAAAAGTGCTCAACCGACTTCGAGTAAGCAGAGAAGAGAAGCAAATGATGGGCATGAATCGGACCCAGAATTTGTGAAAGTTTACAAGAAAATGGAGCAGAGGAAAGCACAAAAGTTGTTTGCACATGAAAGATTGGTCTAACGCAGTAGTGTACCCGGGTTCCAGATTTGTGTGGGTGGGATTGACAATTTCCAACTTCAATTGCATCTTTTTTAAATTTCATTTTTGGGTAAGGAGAGATAAAAAAATCGAAACTTTCATTTTTTTGTACCTATTACCGTTAGTCCTGGGTATACTACACTCTAATAACTTTTTAATAACAATTTGATGCTTTTAATATTTAACAAGCTTTTTATTGCATGGTAATTTTTTGCATGTTAAAAAAATAAACTAACATAATTACATTTAAAAACTCGGAGCTAGTTCCCTTTGGGAACACCACCAGCGTGTTTTTAAAATGTTTTTGAGGATTTCTCCGGAAGTACAAAGCCAACCCTGATAATTTTGGTGTTATTAGAAAGCTGGATTTCATAGCAATCGAATGACACCAAAATCATGCCATAACTCTTTCTGGTTGAAGAGTTATTGCATAATTAGTAAAAAAAATGTCAGTTTTTCGGCACATTTTTTTAATAATTATGCATATCTCCGCAACCAGAAAGAGTTATGGCATGATTTTGGTGCCATTCGATTGCTATGAAATCCAGCTTTTTAACGACATCAAAACTATCAGGATTGTATTTGTACTTTCGGAGAAATCCTCAAAAACATAAAAAAGAAAGAAAAAAACACGCTGGTGGTGCCCCCAAAGGGAACTAGCTCCAAAAACTCTTCTTACAGAGCAAAGTGATGATTTTTACAAGGGCTGCACTAGGTCCAAATTTGGGAGAGGGGATCACTTTTGAAAATTTTATAAAAAAATAATTGCATTTTTAAACAAAAAATTGCATTTTGAGTGAAATGTTGTCAATTTTTGATTTAAAAAATGGCATTTTATGTGAAGGGATGAGTCCGTTTCTCTAATTGGAGAGGGTTCACGGACTCCTCACTTCACTAGCCGGTCTGTCATTGTCAGTTTTATATAACTTTTGTAAATCTTATATCTTTTAAGCCTCGTGCTCTTCCACAAGTCTCAACTCCATTGTCAGCAATAGCTTTTCGTGAAGGACGCACAGGTTACATGAATCCGAAATTTCATCGTCGCTCGAAGAGTGTTGGACGAGTTTTAGACCATCAACCAGTAGTACAAGTTCCTTTAGGCACTGTATATCAGAAGGTACTTCCCGGTAATGCTAAAAGTACGACTCGCCTCAAGGCTGATGATTTGAAAAAGTGCGATGAGTATCTAATTACTCATCAAGAAGTTGACAATCGCGGAAATATTAGTACCGAGTTGGTTAAAGTGAGTCAAATTTTGGTGGTAGCTGGTGTTAATTTTTTCAATTTATAGGGCGAAATCATCCCGACTGCAGGTGGAGGTTCAGCAGTTAAATTTACCGATATAGAAAGATTGAAGCATGAATCGCCGTCCAATTTTTAATGCTTAAAATCTAAACAACAAAGGCATCCATGTGTTGTAGCCGATATTGAATTTCAGTCGATCATGAATCGGCTAGCCGATTCAGGATCAGCTGAATTCAATATCGGCTACAACACATGATCTTTTATTGAAAATTATAATTTATCTTGTAGCGGTGTAGAATTTTTATACTTATTAGTGCACTTCTCGCGCTAGGCATGCCTCTAAGCCAAAATTGGGCGCGCTTTGCGCACCATATTATAATATATCTCTCGTATGAACCTTCCGGTAGAGCAATTTTTGAATTTTGGAGCCATTTTTTGAAATATTTTTCAATTTTTAAGGGGTTTTTTTTCAAAAATTTTTATTAAAAAATAATAGTGCTATCTTGTTCTCCATAGTCGCAAACCCCCGAGTAGAAAAAATTAGCCATTTTGGAAATTCGCGTATTTTTTAATTTTTAAGGGGTAACCCCCTAATTTTTTTATTTTTTCAAAATTTTTGTTTAAAAATAATATCGCCGTCGTGTTCCCTATGTCGAAAAACCCCGAGTACAAAAAATCAGCCGATTTGAGAAACTTTTTGAAAATTCGATTTTTTCCTCTTGGGAGTAAAAAATGAAAAAACTTTTGTCGCCGATTTCTTTTTTTCCTGCATCCCTACCCCTACGTAATAACTTTTAAAAAAGTCCGCATGTCAATCCGATTTATCGTTTCTGAGATCTCACGGTTACAGACACACGGACGTACGGACACAGGTTGTTTATATTTATGATTTTTAAAATTGTGCCGATTAATATCAACTTATGTGAAATAAATTTACTCTCATCATGGAGGGGAAAGTGTGGAAAAAAATGGCGACAGAACAAATGAATAAAAGTTTTCGTTTCAATAACACGAAAAAGTATTGTTGTAAAAAAAATTGATTTTCTCAGCAAGGACATTAGCAATTTGAACAATTCTTTTTCTAAACATTATCTACGAATCGAGAGCTACAATTTTATGCAAAAATTAGCCGTCGAGCATGCGTCGTTTATTTTAAAAACATGTTTGAATTTTTGAATCATTCGAAATTTTCAAAAGGATGTGTAGCTCGAAGTCTTTGTCCGATTTTCATGGTCGACCCCTCAAACGATCCCTCTTGATGAGGGCAACAATTCTACGTTCCGTTTTTTTTGTAATTCAATCAAAAACTTTGAATTTTTCCCAAAAAACATGCTTTTTTGACAGTTTTTCGTCAAAAATTATAAGTTTTTGATTGAATTACAAAAAAGTGGAACGTAGAATTGTTGCTAGCATTGAGAGGAATCGTTTGAGGGGTCGACCATGAAAATCGAACAAAAACTTCGAACTACACACCCTTTTGAAAATTTTCCCCACTTTTGGCCACACTTTCCCCCACCGTGCTCATAGTGTTGTGGTTTTCTTTGTGATTTTTGTTCGTCAACCTTATTTTAATCTCTGATGAACTAGCAGCTTACTAAAATGAATTATGATATTTTTTTAAACGACAGAATAATATAAATGGTCCTTTTTTATTTACATAAAATCGGAAACAAATGCTTCCGGGCATAGGATAGGCTACATGCTGCCATATGGATTTAATTTCAAGTCTTGTTGCTAAAATGTTTTCGTTTGCGTTGAGTTTTTTTCAAGATTTTGGTTTTCTATAAATATTAATAGGATCCTCTGTCCTTTATATGGTAAAATCAATTCAAAGAGAATGATTTACCACCTGCAGCTTTATACAAAGACAGCGGTAAACTTTTTCAAAAAATTTGGTTAGGCGTCATTTTTGTTCAAACTTTAAAAATGAGGGACAATATTTTTATATTGAAAAAATAAAAAATTCAAAAAATCACGATCATTTTATTGTAACACTTTCTCTAACATAACAATTGAAGCGTATAAATCCTGCCCAATTGTTTACATCCGGCAAAAATTCCAAAAATGGTTTATAGATTGCAGGCCATGATAGGTGTCTATTCATTGTGTTTTTGGAGGTTGAACTTAGGCCTTATTTCTTGCGAGCATATGAACAATCCGTTTCCGGCACTTTTCCCCATTTTTCAATAGACTTGTCAGGAAATGTTTTCATTTTTTAAATTCATGAATATAAAAATGGGGTTTTGAGGATATGACATTTTTGTTATGTATCACTTCAAAATGAGACTTAATTTGGGTTTTATTTTTGTTCAATTTTTCTTATACTAATGCTTTTATTTTCTCGCTTTTTGAACTTGGCTTATTTGCTCGTAAAATGTGGTAACATATGTTAAACATTAGGCATAAAAAGTATATAATTATCTGTAGTTTGAAGCATTTATTTAAACATACAATTTGCTTTTGCGTTAGATTTTCGAATAAAATTCTATAGTTTTTGGTTTTTATTTTATTGATCAAAACTTTATATTGCGATTGTCGAGGTTGGAAATAAAACATATGGGAATCGCTTATTCTGGGAGCAGACACTTTAACCCACGGACCACTCAACCCGGACAACTCAACCCAGGACAGCTCAACCCACGGACAACTCAACCCATACAACTCAAACAAAAAATCTATAGGACTTTTCTTAGCCTTGGGCTTAGGCCTTAGACTTAGGCCTTAGGCTTAGGCCTTAGGCTTAGGCTTAGGCCTTAGGCTTAGGCTTTAGGCTTAGGCCTTATGCATAGGCCTTAGGCTTTTCTCTCCTTGTCTTGTTTTCACCAGAAATGGTTGAGTTGTCCGGGTTGAGTTTTCTGTGGGTTGAGTTGTCCTGGGTTGAGTGGTCCGTGGGTTGAGTGGTCCTGGAGCCGCTTATTCTCATAGTCAAATGGATTCGTATTGGTTTTTCGATCGAGAGCCCAAATTTCGAATCTATGTCAAAGACAAATGTTTTTGCATTCTTTAACATCATAAATATAAAAAAACCGATTTCTGTGTTCGCCCGTTCGTTCGTAAGTTCGTACATGCGATAGTCATTCGTACGTACGTGCGTCTGTCCGTGAGTCCGTACGTCCATCCATTCGTACGTCCGTCCATACATGCGCCCGTTCGTTCGCACATCTGTACATACGTGCGTCGTCCGTCCATTCGTTCGCTCGTTCATCCGTATGTACGTTACCGCGAGTCAATGCCGTAGACAAGAAGGTACATGGGGTACATGTACCCCTTCCAAGGGTCAAAAAAAGTTTAAAAATCCAAATCCCCCTTATGTTTTTGACCAAAAAAATATCGGCAACTAGGGTCGGGATCTTGTACCTCCATGGAAAAATCCTGGATGCGACACTACCGCAAGATCTCTGGAACGGTAATTCGGATTGACATGCGGTCTTTGCTAAAAGTTAGTAAGTAGGGGGTAAATGTGCAGGAAACAAAATTTGGGATACCCCCTAAAAAATTTTAAAATTCAATTTGTCTTTTTCAAAGGGGTCGCCATATCTCTGCTATTTTAGCATTCCGGCGATGATTTTTTGTACTCAGGGATTTTTCAACATGGGAAACACGATGGCAATATTATTTTTTAATAAAATTTTTTTGAAAAATTAAAAAATTAGGGGTTAAAAATTGAAAAATATGCGAATTTCATAAATGCTCTAGATGTACACTAATACTATTGTAATGTTAGTACTCGAGGCCGAGCGCCTCTGACGCTGCGATTTCTTCGAGAGTGACTCCAAGCTGTACTCTTGAGCGCTCCGAAACCTACTTAAAAAGTTGAATTTTTATTTTTTGAAAGTTTTACAAATGTGTAAATTTTATGCACGTAAATTTTTTTTTCGATTCGACCCTTTCTTGCAGCCACAATTCAAAAATTCCTTCGAATTCTTGTTCCCCAAAACCCCCCTCCCCCGATACACCCTACTTTTCCAGTTAGGGGTATTCCTTTTGGTAAAAAATGTAAATCATTGTATAGAAAAAAGACCAACATTTTCCGAGATTGATTATGTCGTTTGGATAGGTTCTACCACACCGTTAATACCAAAAATCTAATTACACCCTTAAAATATCCCATATCTTTTTTTAAGACGACTTCATTTACATTCCAATACTCATCTCTGCCTCCACCACATTTTCATTTTTTTAAATGACGTTGTTTTGCTTTTCATCCTTCTTTGGTCGTTCTTCCGATCTCATAAATAATGTACTCTTCTTCATTTTGGTGTCACTCATATTCAAAAATTTTTTAGAATGTTCAATGCTTCAAATTTTTATATTTATGAGTAATATTTCCCTAGTTTTATTGGCTAGTACTGAATATTCATATAAGAATGGTGATGTGCCTTTTTATAAAGATAAAGAATTTCAAATACGAACATTTGGATGGATGCTATTAGGTGGTTGGTTGGGTATGATTATCTATATGACAAGGGATTTTTTGTTTCCGAGTATTTCGAAAATTGTGCGGAATGAGGATTTGGAGACGAAAAAGGATGAGGTGAAGAATCGAGAAGAGGGTTTGAGGAAGTTGTCTCATTGTTTTACACCTGTAAGAAGCGGTAGGGATAAATTTTTGGATAAAAAAGATAAAAAATCAATTTTCAGATAATCTATATCCGAGTATTACAACGAAAAATCAAACACCAAAAAGTTCGAATATGTCTTCTAACGAGATGTTAAATAAAGAGCTAATAAGAATGGTTAGCTTTGAAGAACCGCCTAATGAATCGGGTAAATTTTAAAAAAACTGCTCCGTTTTTATTGTCCTGTTACGTAATTTCCCCCAAAAGAAATTTTAAATTTTCTAAAAATCCAAATTTTAAAAATTCTTTAAATCTTTTTTTTTCAAATAAATCTCCTCTTTCTAGATTATATCCTAATCGAAACTGATAATTACGGCGTCTTCGTGTGATTGATGACCATTGACGATCCCAAAAGCAAATTCCTCTATCTTCATGGACAAATCATGGCATTTCATCGGTTGAAAGTTCATGAACAAATAGCCCCGATGGGATGAAAACAAACGTCTTTTTCTAAAAAACAAAATATGGACTTTTATCTTTGAAAAATATGTCGATGTCCAAAAAAGATAAGTTTCAATTTTTGAGAAAAATGGCTCGACATTTTGTATTTTGCTCATTTTTATGCTCAATAAATTTTTTTAAAAGATCATATTAAATGAACCATATTTCGCACAGGCCAGGGGTGTGCACCTTTGTGTTTATTTCGCATGAAAGGGCTTATTATGATCTTATGGCAAGATACATGCTGGGGTATGGAGAAGGAAGTAAGGACCATATTTGAACTGCCTATTTGGACATGCTAAGGGTGTCTACACATGCTAGCATCAGCGTCATGACGCTAAACTTTCACGTTGCATCATGAAGCTGCTTCATAACGCTGACGCTAGCATGTATAGACACCTTAACAACCCTCAAGCCTTGCTCCAATTGGGGGGGGGCAGGGTACAAAGACCAGCCGATTTTGAGGGTCACAAAGAATGTAATAAAAACAAAATCGTAAGCCAAACGTTAAAATTATGAAAAGTGCTCAAAAATAAAAATCTATTCTTGTGGAATTTGTCATTTTTCAACAAAAATCGACGTTTTTTTGGCACTTTCAGCTTACAAACAGGATTTCCACAAAATCGTCAGTGCCTTATTTTTCCTCAATAATCATTGAGCTGAGGCCTATTTGAGCATCGATTTTGAAATTTTGGTGGGCATTTAATAACGTAATTAGCCACTCACCTAAAAATATACCCCTATAGTGAAGGGATAACTCTTTAAATAAATTTTCTTTATTAAAATAAATTACTATAAATCATCTAGCCAATTACAACTTAACATAAATTGACAAACTACTCAATAGACTAATCAAAATTAGAATCAAACTGCTTCTAATAGTCATTGAACTTGCCCTTGGCGGTTCTGTAGGTGGATTGGTTGCATTTGTCGTACTTGTTGGGGTTGTACTTGTACTTGTAGTTGTATTAATTTCTTGTGTAGGAGTGTTTGAAACAGTAGTTGAAGAAGGATGTAAGGATATCCATGATTGGCAGCATATATTCCCTGTGGCGGTNTTGTACTAATTTCTTGTGTAGGAGTGTTTGAAACAGTAGTTGAAGAAGGATGTAAGGATATCCATGATTGGCAGCATATATTCCCTGTGGCGGTAGCTCCAACATTGGCTAAAATTGGGAGGTTGGACTCTAACGATTGTAATTTACAGTAAAATAGGGTATAAGAGAAATCGGGAATGGGATCTCCTGAAGCATTTTTGTGTCAAAGCACAGTTCTCAAAGATGCATAGAAAGATTACAATTACTAAAATGGGGTCTCCGCCGACCCCGCGGAAACCTGTTTTAGTCATCATCGCACCCGGGTGAGACCCTGTTTTAGTAGGTCCCATCGATTACCCGCATAAAATCACCCCAGAGGAGTCAGCTTTTGAAAAAATTTTTCTGCCTCAGACTTTGAAACATACACTGGTCGACATAAATATAGGTTCACCCCAGTATTTTTAGCTAAAATTGCAAGGTTTGAAGTGCCATATTTCAAGTAATTTATATCGAAATCATATGAAATTTTTGTAGAAATCTTCCTCGCGATCAGATCTTTCAAAATATACTGGGTGTTACTGGGTTAAATGGTGGTTTTACGCCTTCAAAATTCAAATGAACTTTTGAAAATGATTTACTAACAAATTTGGCTGAAATTTATTTTCAAAAAGTTTATTTGAATTTTGAAGNATCTTCCTCGCGATCAGATCTTTCAAAATATACTGGGTGTTACTGGGTTAAATGGTGGTTTTACGCCTTCAAAATTCAAATGAACTTTTGAAAATGATTTACTAACAAATTTGGCTGAAATTTATTTTCAAAAAGTTTATTTGAATTTTGAAGACGTAAAACGCCCGTTTGATCCAGTAATACCCAGTATATTTTGAAAGATCTAATCGCAAGGAATATTTCTACAAAATTTCATGTAAATTTGATGTAAATTACTCGAAATATGGCACTTCAAACTTTGCAATTTTGGCTGAAAATACTGGGGTGAACGGCGCCGGACCGTTTGCGGCTGTGAAATTTGCGGCTGTGACATTTGCAGCTCAAAATTGAAAATTCTTTAGATTAGCGAATTTTGCCATAATTTAAAAAAATAGAAAATGAACCCCGAAAAGGGTCGACAAAAATTTGAAAAGTCATTAGATTAGCGAAGTTTGCTATAATTTATATATATTCGGAAAATTCATAAAAAATGGAGCATTTTTGTTTTTACAATAAATTCTGAATCGTTATCGTCGTCGAGATAATCGCATTTGAAGTTAGCAATTTTTGGAATTGGTTTTGAATTTTAATTTTCCGCCAAAATTGAAAATCAGGGTTTTGGCGGGAAATTCAAAACCAATTCCAACAATTGCCAACTTCAAATGCGATTATCTCGACGACGATAACGATTCAGAATTTACTGTAAAAACAAAAATGCTCCATTTTTCATGAATTTTCCGAATATATATAAATTATGGCAAATTTCGCTAATCTAAAGAATTTTCAATTTTGAGCCGCAAATGTCACAGCCGCAAATTTCACAACCGTAAAAGACACAACCGCATATGTCCGGCCGCAAATGTCACAAACGCAAAAATCGGGCAGCAAATGTCACAAACGCAAACGTCCAGCCTCAAGCGCCCCCGCCAAAACCCTGATTTTCAATTTTGGCGGAAAATTCAAATTCAAAACCAATTCCAAAAATCGCCAACTTCAAACGCGATTATCTTGACAACGATAACGATTCAGAATTTACTGTAAAAACAAAAAATGCTCCATTTTTCATGAATTTTCCGAATATATATAAATTATGGCAAATTTCGCTAATCTAAAGAATTTTCAATTTTGAGCCGCAAATGTCACAGCCGCAAATTTCACAACCGCAAAAGACACAACCGCATATGTCCGGCCGCAAATGTCACAAACGCAAAAGTCCGGCTGCAAACCGTCCGGCGCCCCATCCGCAAATGTTCGTCTGCAAATGCCCGTCCGCAAATGTAAAATTTTGGGTGTGACTGGAACCGATTTTTTCAATTCGGGCCATCACTGACAGACACACAAAAACCTACCATTTTCATTTTGCTCTCCATAAAAGTCAAGTACATCGACTGTTCTTGAATAACAGCTACTTTTCTCAGTAAATAAATTTCTGTCGGGTTTGTAATAAACATGTTGGGATTTATAAATTACAATAGAAGTAGTACTATACAGAGCTTTAGTTGCATTAGGCTGGTAGAAATTGAAATCAAAAATAAGCCAATCGTCTGTCTTTTGATCTTGGCTACATTGGTTTGTGACATTGTTCCTAAAATTCTATCGTTTTTTAAAGTTTTTGTGACATGGAAACAACAGGGGAGGGTACAAATAATATCGGAAAGTTTTTTGGTTGAGCTCAAAGCAGTTTGATCGTCGGCATAAAGGATTTGCAGAATCCGAGTATCACTTACAATGTACACTCAGTGTTGGCATTAGTTTCCAAATAACCATTTCTTGTACCTGCTGGCATTTCAAACGTTGTTATAGAAACCTCACGCATATCTGTATTGTTAGTGTTAGAAAGAAACTCTGTGGTGACATTGAAATCAACTGAAGCTAGACTAGCACCATGTGGGTCATATAATGTAATGTTAGCAGTGAAAGAAGAACAAGTTTCTAAAAATGTATTGATAATCCACCAAAGATAAAGTAAAAGTTACCATAAGTTGGAGTTGATGGGGTTGGCGCAGGCTCTGTATTTGTGCAACAATATGTAACTTGGGTATAGAGATCGTTGTCATCTTCAAAAAAATTTATTTTAGACTAAGCTTTGTTTAGAATTAGGCAGGGTCACAAAAACCTATCAAATTTTGGTGGTCAGTATTTAATGATGTTCTATAGAAAAATTCTGAACTTTTTTTGAAATTCTTGGAGCTCGGATTATTACCACACCGAGAACGTGGAAATATAGGTAATATGAAGTTGGGTAAAAGTTCTCGGACCCGACCAGGATTCGAACCCGGACCCCTGGCTATTGTTCAAGTGCACTACCATTGTGCTGCTGAACCTGATTATTAAATCAACCCCCATAACTTCCCCTTTACCTTTAACCATCGGCTGCATACAATACTTCGAATTTGGAATTGTCGTCTCCAGATTTCCAGGGTATAAGAAATCCCCTTCATCTCCTATATATAATGCATTTCCATTGAAGAAGCTTAATTGGTATTGGGAAAATTGTTGTATATTTGTGTTATCGTTATCATCAATATAGAAAAATACTGTACTCAAATAAGGAACCGTTGCAGAACAAGTTTTATCAAAGTTGGAATTTCTTAAACANAAGCTTAATTGGTATTGGGAAAATTGTTGTATATTTGTGTTATCGTTATCCTCAATATAGAAAAATACTGTACTCAAATAAGGAACCGTTGCAGAACAAGTTTTATCAAAGTTGGAATTTCTTAAACAATTGAAGTAATATTCAAAATCTTCAGCATATGCAGGTTTTCCGATATAGAATCTGAATTCTGGAGTGAATGGAGTTGAGATACTAGAATTGTAATAGGAGCCTAAAATAATGTTTTAATAGAGTTTTATTCAGGAGACCATCTTGGTCTTAGAATTTATTGCATTAGCCCTATCCCTAACACTAACATAGCTTATTCTAGCTCTGAATAGTCCAGTACATATTTATGACCCATCCCCTCTCACCCAAGTTGATCTCAACCTAGTCTCATCAGAGCATGGTCTAGCCAATACAGGTTCATGCAAATTTTTTCACATATTTGGAGAATTTCTTAATAGATTACATCCCTGTTAAACACTAGTCTAGTATAACCTAGCAGATCCGATATATACCTATTGTTGTTACATTAAAGTTGGTAGTATAATCAGTTCCCATATCAAAACTAATCACTGCATCAAATGTCCTTGCTACAGGTCCTTGGCACACATTACTAGTCAAGTTATTACATTGAATATATGATAAAGAGAATTGTGTGCATGTCTCATTTCCTTTAACTGGACTTGGTGTGGTACTTTGAACAGGTTGAGTTTGAGTGACAACTGGGACTGTTTCACTTGAAGTTAAGGAAATATGTGTAGTGGGTGTAACTGTAGAAGTTGGTCCTGGTGGTAATGTATTAGTTGTTGATATTATACCACTTGGTGTGGTACTAGTTTGAATAGATAGAGTTTGACTTGCAGTTGAACTTTGAGTGACAACTGGGGTTGAGGCTGAGGAAACTTGTGTAGTAGCGGTTGAAGATGGTCCTGCTGGTGATGTGTTAGTTGTTGAAATAAAGCCACTTGTAGTGCTATGTGGGATGTTTAAAGTTACAAAGTTGCTACAGCATATATTGCTTCTTGCAATGGCTAAAATATAAAATTAGTTTTAAGCTTTCCTTCAGCGAATGCGTCAAATATTTAGACTATGCCGATTTTCGTATTAGGCCAAGCCCCCTCAAAAAATTGTAAAAAGATAAAAAATCTAAAAGGGTCTTTGTTTACACAGACTTGTTAATAAAGGAAAATCGTCTCTGAAATTTATACCCTAGCTCAAACCTTTGCCCAACCTTTACACGTATTATACCTTGTATACTTTGATTCCCGAAAAAGTTGAGAACACCAACTTCTCTGGTATAGCAAGAATTGCTAGGCGCAAACATAGCTCCATCAGGTGTATAGTATACGTGCCAATATTTGTATAAAGATAAAGCTGTTGAGCTATACAATGACATTTTCTTGGAAGGAGAATTAAAGTTGAGATCCAAATTCAAGAAATAAGAACTTGGTTTATTTACATCGCATTGTTGAGTATTAGGGGTCCTAAAGTAAAATATTGTAAAAATGGGCAAACAAAGTTGAGATCCATGTATAAGTGTTTCAAGTTCAGTGTCTTAGGGAGAAGGATCGATGAGTACAGGGCACTTTTTTGACCCCATCAAAAATCATAAGGAATATATTTTATGTTTTTTGATCTACTTCTGGCGACCAGAGCATAGGAACATGGTGTTTTTCGGACATTCGACTTGATATAATATGGGGGACAAGTGGCCAGTATGAACAAATAAAATTACAATGGACATTCACTATTCATATTAACTTCAAGGAAAGCATGGCTTGTACTCGAATTATCTACTGGCATATTATATGACGTTACAATAATATTTCTGAAGTCAGTATCCGAATTTGACATATCGAAACCAGATGAAACGGTGAAATTTACATTTGCTAATAATTCATTAGTAGCATTGTTATATATGCCTATGTTGGCATCGAATGCTTGGCATGATTCTAAAAAAGGATTTATGGATGGAAGGGATAGATAGATAAATACCGAATGCATATGAGCGAGGTGGTGGAACAACAGCAGCTCCACTGCAACAATAAATGATTTGGGCATATAAGTTGTTTGGACCTTCTAAAAAATAAGCCTTGAATACTTTAAAAGGCTGAAAAATTTGACACAAGATTTATCTATTCGCAATAGGGGGTCTAATAAAGATTGCTTAAAACACTTTTTTTTAAGAAAACAGAGCTTTATGTCACAAAACGTGTCACAAAATTTTTTAAGGGTTATTACTTTTTTGTGCGATTTTCTCGTTTTTCTATCGATTTTCATCAAAAGTAACCTTTAAGAAAATTGTAAAAGAAATCAAGTTCTACAACTTTGGTAAAAGAGATTTTGAAAAAATCTTTCTAGAAATCGATAAAATTCATTATCAAAATAAGTATACTTACAAAATTTTTGTGACACCCAAAGCTCGGTTTTCTCGAAAAGTTTGTTTTAAATAGAGTGGAGAGGGGGAAGCGGCCAAATACATAGATTAGGGGCTATTGAGTTCCTTCCTATGTGGGGCGGGGGGACTTTCATCTTGAAATTTTGACCTCATATTGGTCAACCAACTAACCTATCTGTGTTGGCTTCATACAATTATTTAAAAGGAATGGTGGCCATGAATAATTGTTATACGGATTCATATAATCCCCAGTACTACCAATATCTAAAGCGTTTCCATGATAGAAGCTAAGGTCATATTGATGATAGCGGTTTGTCCCATTGACGTCACTTATGAACAAATACATAGTACTCAAATATGGCACAGACACTTGGCATATATTATTAATCATCTCACAGTCATAGAAATCATTGAAGTTGTCTACATAGCTGGGTTTTCCAACAGAGAATTTGATACTCACATTGAAATTATATGCTAAGTTGAGTGGTTTGCTGTCTAAAGTTTAGGTTAAAAAGACCCATATGTCCATACCAAACCTGATCAGGAGGCCAAGAAATGGGCCCCCTCTCGTAGTAAAAGATTCAAGATTGCCCTTTACCCATTCATAAAAATCTTAGCGACTTTTTTTGGTTGTCAACTCGAGGGGGTCGTAAAATTTGCGAAATTGCTCCCAGTGCCGTACTGAAGGGGGGAGGGGGTACAGGGGATACAAGTACCTTCCCCCCAAGGGCCCAAAAAAGTTTTAAAAAATCCTATGGGCCCCCCTTATGTTTCTGACCAAAAAATTTTTTCGGGATCTTGTACTCTCCATGACAAAATCCTGGGTACGGTACTGGTATCGACTCCCCAAAAATAGACTGGTCCTTTAATCCAACCACAAGTGGATAAATTATTTCCATTGTTCCATATCTAAATTTGAGAAGGACATTTTTCGCATGCCTCTAACAAAATTTTCGTGCTAATATACAAAAAATCGCAATTTTGGGAAGGTGTTTGCATATGCGCTATCATAACTACTTTTATAGAAATTTTTGCACCAAATGACAAAAAATTAATACATACTTAAAAGTTTGACAGTAAATTTCGTTGTAATATCAGCTCCTGGTTCATAGTCAATTGTAGCGGCGTAATATCTTAATAGTACATCTTCACACATATTAGATGTATAATTGAAATCGTAACATTCGATATAAGTGACCATGAGTTGCTTGCAAATTGGAGTTGTTGGAGCTAAAATGAGCATTTATCTATAAATTTGTTTATAAAGTCTTACGATTGGGGTCAATATATTGGGTAACGGTGGCTGTTGCTGCTGAAGATGTGACTTGTTGTGTGACAGGAGAGCCGGTACCAGTGGTTGTAGGANGATTGGGGTCAATATATTGGGTAACGGTGGCTGTTGCTGCTGAAGATGTGACTTGTTGTGTGACAGGAGAGCCGGTACCAGTGGTTGTAGGAGGTGGTAATGTTTCAAATTCAACACAGCAAACGCTACTTTCAGAAGTTCCAGAAATTCCTTAAACATAAAAGATTATAAGTATAAAGTATTATTTTTTAGCCTCTTATTCATATCTCTTCCTAAACAAGGATGGGAAAGAGAGATAATTTTTAAAAATGACTGATGGGATGAGAGTAAAAGAGGTCCGGGCAGGATCAGAGCGAAGGGGAGGGGTACAGGGGGTACATGTACCCCTTCCCCAAGGTCCAAAAAAGTTTAAAAAATCGGTACTACTAAGCATTAGCTACAGGGCTTTTTACGAAAAAATTTTTTTCCATAAAATTTTTTAAAAAAACCCTATAAGGGATTTTCGGGGAATCCAAAAAACGCACTCCCGATGTCTGAAAATTTTTTCTTGACCCTATATCGACTAGCACCTTGGCTCCAAAAGGGTTTTTTATGTCAAATTGATGCCAATTTGGCCTGAAATTTTGTAATCGGGGGTTTTCGATTAGCGATGGTTTTGTGAGCGTCGCTCGAAAGCTCAGCTTGAGAGCGTTGTAGGCGCTCGACGCCCAAATTATGATAAGACAGGGGTCAGTTATAAAAAAATGAACGATAGATAAGAGTAGAAGAGGTCTCTGAGTATCCTTATATACTTTTAACAAAGAACTCTTCATGGCACGGGGAATGTGAATAAGTGATCATCATGATCAATACCTGAACCAAAATAATCATAGGTATTAACGCTTCCGTAATAACAATTTGATGTAGGTGAAAACACTGATCCATCTTGGTTATAGTAGACATGATTCCATTTATATAGGGCAACAGATGTGGTACTATAAAATGATGTATTCTTAGTTTGTGAATAAAGATTGAAGTCCAAAAATAGATAATATTTGCTTTGGTCATTCGAGTTGCATTGTAGATTGTCACTTCTTCTAAAATTGTTTATATGAACAATTCAGATAAGTTGGTTAGGTCTGGATTGATCCTGACATGAAAATGGATTGATAGGACAACTCACAATGATGTAGCATTTTTCACTATAGGACAACTCCCAACGAAAAAACCGAAAACGGACTATTTACTCCACTTTCATGTTTTCAAATTCAAAATATTTCTTTAAATTAGAGTTCTCCTTGTCGAAAACCCTGGATACAAAAATTCAGACAATGTAGAGAAAATTTTTTGAACCATAGATTTTTTCACTCCTCTGGGGGACCAAGGAGAATAAAAATTCGAATTTTCAAAAATTTTTCTAAAGCGTCTGATTTTTGTTCCGGGGGTTTTTCGATATGGAGAATTCAAATCTGAAGAAATTTTTTGACCATTGGAAAGTGGAGAAAATCGTCATTGTGAGACTTGGATTTTAATCCATTTTAAACAATGATCAAAGTAGTTCAAGTATGTGTGACTTGATCTATTCAAGTATGTGGCTTGATGCATTTTATTTGCCAAACCCGATACAGTCATTCTTAAATTACAGTAGCGGCCAAAAATCTTTAAATCTCACATTCTTTTCGTAAATTTTCAATTTTTAATGCACTGTAAAATCACCATTTTTCGCTCGTTTCCGATG